>JZKD02S1672728.1:140689-164885 GCA_000966675.3 Picea glauca
GTTCAGAGTTAAGTTCCATTGATAATGTTTTGGCATGAATTAGCTTCTTTGTTTATTTGAATTATACTATGTTTATACTTCTTTAAAACTATCTAGACTCTTTTTGGATAGGGTGTTGGTGAGGGGACCTACAAACAACAGTGTGGATAACTAAAGTTAATCAACAAAATATGAAATTTTTTGTAATTGAAATTATTTTTGTGTAGACATAGATGCAAGTTTAATGTTTCTGATTTATCGATAAAATTAAGACTATATAAAAAATGATTGAAAAAAAAATCTTATTTTACTAATAGATGTTTTTTATATAAATTGTGCAATTCCTTCATTGCTTATTTAACATGGAATTGATACACATATATTATATCTTAACTCTAGATTTATCGTATGCAAAGAGATCTAGAAATTTGAATCTTCTTCAAATTACTGTTCCATGCTCTTCCATTTTGTTCATTTGAAACGAATCTTTGCATATTGATTTTCTGGTTCTACAACTTAATTTAATAATACACTTTGACCTACTTCAACAACAACAAAAACAACAGAGAACTCACGCTAGAAGTAAATCGTTACCTTAAATATGGAACTGACCATTGAGTAGTTTATTGTGCATAAGTGACTCGCCTTGACTCTATTTCCCTGAAGCGTTCAATTATCAAATAAGATCGATTGTTATTGTGAATCAATGATATCGTGTCTTTCCGATTGGTGCATGGAACTATTCATTGTGATCTGTGTGTAGTGGAAGACCTTTCGTTGTGGCCATCGTTCCTACTCACATATTTGTATTGTCATTTCCTAAAGGGCGTGCGACTGCTATCATCACAAAATACATTTGTTGTTCTACAAAAGAATTATGTATAGATACATTCAGAAATCTAAATGATAAGCTTCCAGTCTAACATTTCGAGGGCACATGGTTAATCTTGTGGGTCGCAATTGGTCTATCTCATGGCTCCCAATCTTCATTGTAGCTTACAATCCCTTATTTTTGGGCACACAATTTTGGGTTTGATTGAATCTTAACTCAAATAAGAAGCAAATACATTAATGCAATTAATAACACTCTTATTCAAACATGTAACAACATAAATGCTCAGCAAATACAGTCTGATATGTTTATTCTCTCTGACATGTAAATGACTACACCTGGGTAGTGAGCCATGCATGGAAATGACTCCTTCTAGACAACATTTACAACAGTTATCTGGATCAATCTGGTGAGGACATAAAATGTGAAATAAGGATAGATAGATCTGTGTTGGAGTGGCCCCTTTTTGTCACCACAATTTGCAGGTATAACCCTCACAAAACCCACGTACAACAAAGGGAGTGGTACACCAAATATGTAAATAAAGGGAGAAACCTCCTTGAGAATGCCATGAACTGCCAACAAAGGAGATGAACCCTTCTAATCCCCACAATCTGATATATAGAGTTATGGACCTCTTTTAAATGCCCATGAACTGTATACAAGAGTGAGGCGACCCCTCTTAGAAACTCCCTCGACCTAAATAATTGGTATGGCCTCTCCAAAAGTTTCCACGAGCTACAAATAATGAGCACAGACTCTTCCCAACATGCCATGAACTGTAAAGGATGAGTACAACCTTCCCTAAGCATTCCATGAGTCGTAAATAATGAATACAACCTCTTATTGTGTCTCTTACAATGGAAAATAAACAATACAACCTCCACAAAGCTTCTACAATTCCTGAAGATGCCACACGATTTTCCATAATGATGTAGATATCTTCTTCTCCAATGAATTCAATGAGAAATCTCTATGATCTTTCCCTTTGATCAACTAGGGTGGATTTTTTTCACCACTGAAACCAATCACTCAAGGATTTCATGCCCCAAATCCACCAAAAAGCTACAAGAGCTCTCCCAAATCCAAATTTGATAAAATGATTATGAATAATGAGAGAATGAGCTCTAATTTCCCTTTTATCTCATTTTTACCTTTTTCTGCTCAATAATTAATTTAAAGTGACTTTATAATTTATTCCTTTAATATTTCCCCCAAAGTCACTTTAAAACACCCTTTTAACTCCAAAAAGTGATTTATTTCATTTTAAAACATTTTCAGGCACTAGAAGTCAGCTTTCATCATCCCAATATTTAAATCTTTTCATCCCAGTTCCAATGAGCTATAACACTAAGGTGCCCACCCCCCCCCAAAAAAAAAAAAAAATTAATTAAATAACAAACTTAGTGAAATTAATTAAATAATGCTTAATATCACTCCCAAATTACGGGAATGGTCAAAATGAATTTGAACCGAAAATTGAATTCACGGGAGGGGTACCAGTGATGAAAGATGATAAACGGACCTGGTTCGGTGACTTACTAAAAATAGATACTCCCTCCCATAATCTTGGAATGAAACCAAAAATTGGAAATGACACATGAAAGCATCATATAACTCCTCTAAACCATATGAGCTCACTGGTAACATCAAATTACCCCTCTGATCAGGATGACACAAACCCAGAAATTCATCTCCAATTGTAGAGAAAGAGACCCTGAAAATGGGGACATCACAGTCCTCCCTTCCCAAAGATTGATTGTCCTCGAGCAATGCCATCACAACTTTAGGATCAACCAACTAAACCAATCTGAAATTGAGAATGATCCCAGGGTCCCCAACCAAACTGGAAGATGTGACACACCCTCTTCTCAAAGCATTGTCCTACAAGGTACTAACACAAGAGGCCTCCTGAAGACCACTGATAAGTAGATCAATTAGATACTGCAAAAAATCGATCAACCCTTCAGAGAATTGTTCTTCTAGGAAACCAATCCAAAGCACCACGGGAGTAAACTCCTGCAAGTAAATAATGGCTCTCTCATATTTATTAGTTGTTTAACTACCAAACAATGTAATCCCAGGGTCCCAAGCTAGTCTTAGAAATGAACCACCATGTTGACATTGCACCACTCTGATCATAATTTTCTAACCATTGTACCTGTTAGCACTGAGAGTCACCCTCAGATTGCAAGAGGATAAGCCCAATACCCATCAGAATGTTTGGTGGATGTTGGTTTTATGAGTGGAGGTCAAATGGACAAAACTCAGTACAAGAATGATTTTAACACAGAAACTGGACAAGCAATGCACAGGGAAGTGAGGTCCTCATTAACTTCAGTCAGTGATTTGAGTTTAAGTGTGAGCATAAGGAAGACTTAGTGAGAGAGGTGAACAAGACTACTATGGGCATTCAACTTTCAAGCAGCTTGGTGAAGAAAAACTCAGGCTCAAGAGCACTCTTGAACTCAAGTTTCAGACACTGAAATATGTCACAGCAGCATAATAATCAAACCTACATTATCATGCAACTACAACAAATCGACTGGATCCTCCATGCTCGAGCCTTTCAACATAAGAGGAAATAAGGTAACAAGAAAGCCGACTAAAACTGGTCACAACACTACTATAATCAAACCTACATTAAAATAGAACCACAACCCTCGACTGGATCCTCCATGCTCGAGTGTTTCATCACAGTTTAAACAAAGAGGTGAAAGAAGCTAACTTTTGTTAATGCGAAAGTCTCAAATTTGATACATAACCAGAGAATAGTTCTGGCATCAAAATTACACAGTAGGGAGTTCGGCTTAACCAGTTGATGACCATAATCAATTCTTACACTGATCTATTTATACTCAAATCCATTCACAAATGCTAGAAGTGTGATCTGATCTAGCCGTCTTGTCTAAAGATTTCCACCTGTGTACCTTCTCTATCGGACTGTGCATGTATCTTCTTTGCGCTAATAGTATTGACCCCTCTGCCAAGGCTTCCATGCCTTCTATTTATGGAGTGATTTGAGGTTTCAACTACCATCCTGTGTCCATTAACTGATATTTCCTCGGGATCAAGACAAGGCCTGATAACCAAAGGGAAGCCACTTGTTGCAATTAGGTATGACACTGAGTGAGCACGTGAATTCGGAGTTGTCGAAAGCAGTTTGGAGCCATACCGCTTTTGAGCCCGAAATGAACTGCCTTCCACCACGTCGCTCTCCCCAAAAACCACAGTTTATATTTCGGCCCACTCAAATATTTTAACGTCCGAGCACGTCACGACCCCAAAATGGAGTGCGGCCATTGGTCTGGTCACGATCTGAGATCTAGGCAGTCCCACTATTTTAGTGCCACTGCTAAAGATTCACCTGCCCACCAACCTTAGAAACTCTTTAAGTATGCTTGGGGGAGACATTGATTTTGGTGCTAGGGAGCGTTGATGTTGAACAAGAATATTCCCCAGATAACGGCTTCCCAAATCCGACATGGTGACCTGACGTCACTGTGTTGATGTGTTGCAGAAAGGAGGATGGCACACGTGACTTGAAACGAGTGCCATGTGTCAGTGCTAGATGGATGCCATGTGTCTCTAACAGATGAGTTCCATGCGTCAGAACTGAAATCCACAGCAGAGACACTTTAGGAATTTTCAAACGAGGAGGAAGCGAGAATGTCGACGCTCCAGAGTCCGATGAAGATCTGAGTCATTGGATCTTGGAGGACATGCGACAGAGATACATGCACTCCACGAAAATGTGCTCTGGAGGAAACAAAACAGAGAGGAGCCAAAACTCTCGAAACCCAAAATGATGAAGCAAATCATGATCGTCCGTTGGAGATGGACACACGGCAGGGATACACGCACTCAGGAGTGAGGGGATGGAGGAGTAGTTGACCAATATTCGTTCGGAGTGCCCAAGATATACGAAGATGAAACCCTAGGCGTTGATGGCGTAGACACGCGGTAGAGATCTGTGCGCTCTGGGAAAAGCACTTCAGAGAAAATCAAGATGAGAAGCGCCAAAAATCCCGAAACCCAAACTCTGAAGTAAATCGTGCCTGTCCGGTGGGGAAGGACACGCAAAACTTGATCTTCAATTATGAGGCTTCTACCTAGCACTAAACCTCGTGAAACCTCGTTGAAAATTAAACCTGCATGTTTGCTTGATTTAAGTCCATAATGGACCACTTTGAGTGTTGTGCTTTGTGCCCACGATTGTTGTCGGTGTAAACAAAGACTTGGTTGACTTTTTTTGGGCTCGGGAAAACAGAATGACCAGAAATTGGAACGAAAATGGTGACGAGTGTTCATCCTTAAAGAAAAATAGAAAGGCTTCGGGCCGAGATTTATTCTGGTAAGACACCAAGGGAAACCAGTTCGTTAAACAAAGAGGGAAAAACAAATTTGCCAGTCGAAGGGAAATATTTTAGGACCTAGTCTATGAAAGAGAGAGAGAGATGGGGAAAGGATACAGACTTAGGTATTAAAAACAAACACCCACGACTCTTGACAACTTCATGCAATAACATTGGCTCCACAGGGGATGGCATGCTCCCTGTGAGCTGCCAAGAACATGCAACTTCAGTGCCTTAGTTTTGGGTTATGGAGTCTCTTATTCAAAATAGAAATACAAGGAAGTGGTAATTACAATGGTGGAACACCGATCACAGCTTTAAAAAAATGTCTTTTCAAAAAGTGCCCATTGACAGGGCCACCCAAAACTTCGGAATCCTCCAAGTTCTACAATTTATAAGTGTTGGTTGAAAATACCTTAGAAATATTGAAGGGACCAAACCATAAGGATTTGAATTTACCATGTTTGCCTTTGTCTTGCTTGGGGGCATCCCACCTGAGCACCAAATCCCCCAGCTGAAAATATTCTTTACTTGCCCTCTTGTCAAAGGCTCGTTTTATTTTCCACTTATGATCCTGCACTTTATCAAGCAGTTGCTCCCTGATTTGTTATATGTCTACCAATTGTAGTATCCTCCTGACCATATCATCAGGTTCTCCTTGGTAGTCCTGGAGGAATTTTTCCACAGGAAAGGAAAGTTGAGTAGGAAAAATAGCCCCAACCCCATACACAAGTTGAAAAGGAGAAGTGTCAAGTGACCTTTTTGTTGTAACTCTATCATCCCATAAGGCGAATTTCAACTTTGAATCCCAGAATTTATTGTTGTCCTCTAACAGTTTTTTGATGAACTTTATGAGGCTCTTGTTAGAGGACTCTGCTAAATCATTTCCCTGAGGATAGAAGGGAGTAGAATGGATTAATGTAATCCCACACTGCTCATAGAAATTAATTAATGGTTTAGCTCTGAAAGAGGCAGCATTGTCTGTAACAATCCTGCTTGGACAGCCAAATCTGGACATGATATCTTCAAGGAAGTTTATGATTACCTTGTGAGAGGCACTCCTTGTAGGGATGGCTTCTATCCATTTGGTAAAATAATCAGTGGCAGTCAAAATCCACCTATGCTGACCACTTGAGGCTGGGTGGATCTCTCCAATGAAGTCAAGACCCCACTGTTGAAAAGGTCCAGAAACCATTACAGGTTTCAAAGGAAAATATTTTAGTTGCTTCTTTCCAACAAAATTTTGACACTTGACACAAGATCTAAACTTTGCACAAACATCAGTAAAAAGGTTGGGCCAAAAATACCCAGCTCGGAGGATCTTATAAGATGTGGTCCTCCAAAAATGATGTCTCCCACACGAGCTGTCATGAAAATCAATCATAGTTTTTTGGGCCTCCTGTGGGTCTAGACATCTTAACAGAACTCTGAGAGGATCCTTCCAGTACAAAAATTGATCAATGAGACAATATTTGATTGCTTTGAGTTTCAAATCTCTCACCTTGTTTTTGTCCAAACCATCAGGAGGCCTCAACTTCTATAGAAAATATATGATGTCTTTATACCAAGTACATTCTGCTAAGTTGAGGCTGACATGAGAGTCTTTATCAAAAATCTCAGTTTGTTGATTTTCTAAGTGTGTGTTCATGAAATTAACCCCCAACGCCCTTCAATTTGATTCAGCCAGTAACATGGCTAAACCTTGGCCTTTCACCAAATTGGTGGGTTTTATTTCCATGTCAAACTCTATAATTTTGGAAATCCATTTCTTCTCTTCCCATCTATATCAAGCCGGATCAATATCTCCTTTATTGAGTCCGAGGGGACATATGAAATAATATTTGAATGCAGAACGTATACTCTAAAATCCTTGAGGGATTTTACCAAAGCATAAGAATGTTTTTCCATGATATCATATCTTATTTCTGCATCCCTTAATGCTCTACTGAAAAAGGAAATACATTGCTCTAACCCCTTTGTATTTTTCTGTAGAAAAACAACAACCAGTGTCCAATGAGGTAAAAAAGAAGATCAAAAATTCCTTAGAATAGTCAGGGTTGATGAGCATAGGTGCTTCAATCAAATCCTTTTTTATTTGGTCAAAAGAATCTCGAGCTTCAGAATTCCATTTCACCTCACTTCCTTTTCTAAGCATGGTTGTAATGTGTTTAACCAACTCCACAAAATTAGAAATGAACCTCCTCATAAAGTTGATTTTACCCAAGAAAGATTGAACCTCTTTTTTAGACATGGGAAAAGATAAGGTATGGATGGCCTCTACTCTGCTTGGATCAATTCTCATCCCTTCAGCTGACACAATATGCCCCAACAATTTCCCCTCTTTCATAGAAAATAAATATTTCTTAGGATTGAGGGAGAGACCAAACCTTATGCACTTCAAGAAGAATTGTTTAGGTGATGACAATGCTCTTTATCGGACCTTGAGAATACTATAATGTCATCCAGATAGATTACTACAATTTTTTCCTTTTCCCCAATGAAGTCAATGCCATGCCTCGTTGGAAGGTTTCTCTTGCATTCATCAATCCAAAGGGAATTTTATCATACATGAATGTGCCCCAAGGAGTAGTGAAAGTTGTCTTCTCTCTATCTTCAGGCAGGATAGAGATCTGATTGTAGCCAGAGAAGCCATCAATCATAGACATCTTGGATGAACCAGTCACTCTTTGTAAAATGTGTTCCATCTTTGGCAAGGGGTATTTTTCCTTTTTGGAGCTCCTGTTCAAATTCCTAAAGTCTACACATAATCTGATTTCCCCATTCTTCTTCCTCAGAGGCACCAAATTAGCCACCCATTCTGAAAATCTCAAGGGGGTGATGATATGTGCATCCAGTAGATTTTTCACTTCTTTTCCATAATAGGAAACAACATGGGATTTATCTATCTGAGTTTTTGCTTGAAAGGTTTGGCGTCTTCTTTCAAAGAGATTTTGTGTTCAATGATTTTGGTGCATATGTTCTCAAATCTTCATATTTCCAAGCAAACACATCAACAAAATCCTTCAAAAGATTGACATATTCATCCCTTTGAACCTTTGACAAACTACTAGACAATTTGACATATTTTGGGTCTTCGTCTGTTTCCAAATTGCATTCAGTCACATCAGCATTTTCAGCCGAACCTTTAACCTTTACATCAACATCATTTATGTCAAACAATCTCTCCAAAGGGACTAGTCCCTTTGGAATATGGTTACTAGGCAACTGAACAATATGATGGTCAGTAATTTTATTAAGAAAAACATCAACATGAAGCCCTTCTTCAGAATCCTTCTCCAGATCAATATGCAAATCATAAAATTCATCCACGGTCTCAAGAAACGTTTTTATCTCAAGATCATCCTAAAAATCCTTTCAATGTTTGACATTGTCAAGAATAGAGGGTGTGTATTTTACCTCCACGTTGTACTTGAGTTTAGGGGGCAAAGGAACCCTAAACTTACTTTCTGAAATAGCCAAGGAATCCGTTCTCTTCTCTTGGAACAAAAGAGATATAAAAATCCAAGAAGAAACTGTCAACAAGATCCGAGACTTCATTTCTATAGGCCTTTAACCTGGGGTGCTTAGACTTATACATATTTATGACTTGATGTACAATTAACTCAGCATCTCCAAATACTACTAGCTCCTCAATCTTCATGTCTTTGGCAACTCTTAAACTCAAAACAAGAGCCTCATATTCTGCCACATTGTTTGTTGTTTCAAATTCAAGCTTAAAATACAGATATATGGTCTCTTGGGTAGGGGAAATTAAAACTACCCCAACCCCAACACTTTCCCTGGAAGAGGCTCCATCAAAAAACATTTTCCAAACAAAGTTATTGGAAGGGGGGGCTTCACAAGAGGTGATGGGTTGATTTATGATTTCAATAGGTGCTTGAGGTCCATCAGTGAGTTGTAACATATTAGTTCCTAGATCAATATATACTACAAAAATGGGGTGGTTGGTCGGATTTGCTTCATCACTGATAATGTAAGCAAGTTGATCTTCCCTGCAAAGCCTTTTATGCTCTCCCCAAAACATAGGAATAGTGGCATATGAAAGATCCATCTACAACGTGCCCCCCAGTCTTTTAATCCAAGATCTAGACAAGAGCATCCCAAACTTAGGGGGGACATCAACCACCACAATATCGATGACCACACTTTTCATTGGCAACTGGAACAAGGAAACAACCAAGTCTTTGATAACCCTGAGGAAATTCACCTTCCTAGAATCAAATGAGTACAGGTCATGGTAAGTTTTTGTAACCTCCAACTCGAGTTTCTCCGTGACAATCTTAGGCATGAGATTGTGAGATGCCCCTGAATCCATCAAGCAGTTGAGCAACACCTTATCATGGATGTTCAATGAGGTATAGAAAGGAGGGGAGGAGTCATATATATCCTCCACCAAAGGTCCCAATATGATAGTAGGGTTTTCATCTTGGAGGTTGATCGAATCGATGGAATAAGATGAAGGCTTAGGCTGTAGCACTTTGGAGAGGTATCTTTTGAAATCCTCAATTTTAACTAGCTCTAAGAAAGGTACAGGAATTTTAATCTTTTGAATCTCATTCTCAAAGCTAAAAGAAGAGGGAGGCTTCAGAATCTCCTTTACTTCTGGGATAGGGATATTAACCACTGGCTGGGGGGCTTGCACCTCTTTTTCTATACTGCTAGCTGCCACATCCTTAGAAAGTTTCACTGTTCTCGTAGGTTGATCAGGAATGTCAGGCTCTCCCTCTTTCTTCTTCGACCTTAGGTTGTATCTATTTGAATTTCCATTGGTCCTTTTCTCTTTTCTCAGTTCATTTAGTTGGTTGTCCATGAGAGACTCTTCATATGAAGACTGAGTCAAATGAGGGGATGAAGAGGTGTCACCAAGACAATGGATTTTGGGATCAATTTCTCCTTCCTCTCCTTCCTCATCAGTGACTAGGTTATTTTGGAGTCGGGCTTGGATTTTTTTATCATCCCTATCCCTATTTCTTTGATCCATCTGGATGATCTGAGGGGAATTATTTGATCTCCTGAAATTACCCCTTTTGTCAATATTTCGGGCATTCCTATAGCCTTGTTTCCCCTCAAAGTTCAATTTCTCCATTTCTACAAAAAGTGATTTTACCAGTTTTGTTAACTCATCAACTTGAGGGTGGGAAGCAAAGGAACCAGAGGTCGAAGCTTCATCCCTACCTTTTCTTTTGTCTCTATCATCCTTACTCCTAGGCTTATTTATTGCCAATATATTTTATTCTACTTCAAGGGTTGTGTCTTGCATGTGAGCCAAGCAGGTAGCTCTTCTTTCTCTCAGCAGGAGGAAAAACTCAAGGTCAAAAGCACTAGCATAAGTGATCTTGACAAAGGTTTCAGTAGGATTAATCTCAATAGGGATATTATTGTACATCTTATTAAATCTCTTGGAGAAGTTTGAAACAGATTCCCCCTCTTCTCTCTTAAGTGACCCAAACTCTGTAATATAGTAAAGGAAATATTTTGTATCCCCCCAATGTCTTAAAAATGCATCATTTAGAGCTTCAATCCCTTATAAAAACAGAAAGGCTTTGGGCTAAGACTAGTTAGGTAAGACACCAAGGGAAACCAATTCGTTAAACAAAGAGGGAAAAATGACTTTACCAATCAAAGGGAAAGATTTTAGGACCTGGTCTGCAAAAGAGAGAGAGAGAGATATGGGGCAAGAATATAGACCTAGGTATTAACAACAAACACCCATGACCCTTGACAACTTCATGTGATAACCGTACCCAAACTATATTCTCTTCTCTTAAAACCCCAAGATAAAATGACTAAAAGAGCTAAACCTAATACCATTAATCATATCCTGCAAAGGCATCTCAGTGGATTCGAATTCTACAAATCCACTACCATACTCAATCCTAGGTATTGACAAAGAAAATATGTTCATATAGAATGAGTTTGAGCATCTCCTCTCATGACATTCCAAAAATTAAACAGATCAATCATTATCAAAATTTGTAGCAATCTACCAATTAGATTAATTCTCAGATCCCATAGCCAATTTAGAATTCCAACATCCATAATACATACTGACTCCCGCTATGCTACATTGATAACCATTACAATCCAAATAATCCAAGTCTTTGGTTCATGTTTTAGTATGCAACCATCTGGTGGAAACAAAGTAGGAGACCTTAAATATTTGAATTCACCTTTTGAATATGGAAGCACGTCGTACCAAAGTGATTTGTGTAATATTTTATCTAACCCACCTTTATGTGTCATCAGAAAAATAGTCAAATCATACTACGTGGGATGAAATAAAATTGATGAGAATAACTCACCATGAAATCCTCAAGAAAAAATGATAGGATAGTGTGATGCACTAACATACTTTCCTCACAAGAATCTGTCTCCTCCTCACAGAGATTATCAATAACAATCTCTACATCACCAATATAGAGTCTTGTGCATGTTTCACTTGTGAATGCACTGAGTGATCCTTTTTCATGGAAATCCATTGTATCATTATGCTCCCTTTTAATCTTATCATGTGCATTCACTCCACTAGTGTCATCTTAACCTAGATCCCATATTGATGTGTCCACATATGTAATATACCCATTCTCACAATCAATGGATGCATACATTTCCCTATTGGCTGGTCCACAAGATATATGCTCGCTATCTCATATGTATCCATGACTTGAGCCCTCAATGGGCTCTCCAAAATAGGTGGCTCATGATCCCCATTATGAAAACTATGTGTATAATCATAAATTTATGAGTCATACCTCTCTTCAAGCTCGTGAAAATCTAAATACTCATCGTGTTTGACCATCACAAGAATCCCTCCCCTCAAATAATGATTACCATTAACATCCTCATGTGTTATGGCTACCATAGATGACTGAATTTATGTTGTGGATGACGAAGAATGTGCTAAAATCAACTCTACACAAAGCTCATCAACCTAATTTTTTTATTCTTGAAGGGCCATTTGAGTTCTCTTCAAATAATCCTTGGTAACCTTCAACCCATGGGTAAGCTTATCAACTTCCTCTTCTTTCCCTTTCAGCGCATCAAAATTAATCTCATCAAGCATGAGAAGATGATCTCTATCTTAAAGTAGGTGTAGGTAATTAGATTTCATTACCACCAATGCTTCTTTGAGTGCCTAAAAATCTACAAAGGAAAGTTCTCCTTCAAAATTCTTATGTGTCCCTGGAGGCTCTTCCTTCCAACAACAATTTTCCATCAACTTATGAGTATCATCAAATTGTTTTATGGTTGCAATAATCATGTATTCACTTACCTTCAATTTCCCTACCAAATTATGGGACTCATGGAAACTATCATTTGCATACACATTTTTTTATTTGTATTCACAATCATGCTTCCCAAAATCAACTTCCTCTTTATCATCCTCCAAGCATAACTACCGAGAAATTATATCAACATCCAAAGGAAATTTATATAACACCAAATATGATTGGAAAAAATCATCATATGTGCTATCAACATGCCCATCATATGCACTGATGTTATCAGCCTCATAGGATATCTCTAATGGTGTATTAAAGGTTGTTGTTTTGTCAACCTCATTGCACACATCCTCAACATGAATAGATGCATGCACTTCAAAGAAGTCATCCTGGGTTCTGTCAAACTTCCATCATGAGGTGGCACATTCACATCACCAACCACTTCATATTTGAAACCCTCTTCTTTCTTCCCAACTGACAAGTGATGATCTAGATTTAGGAGTGGAACGAACTGATTAAAATATTGAATACAATAAACACGGAGATATGAAGAATAACACAGATATCTAGGGAACAATATATTCTATTGAATAATGAAATAGGCTGAAATTGTAAAACTGCAGAACTGAAAACACTTGCTCGAATGGTGGTAGCTATCTCTGAGAATAGATGTGGCTGCTACATGCATTCATTGAGCAGAATCAATTACAATGAGGCTCCAGAGGCCCTTTTGATATTACTCATGAATTCCAAAACCCTATACATCCAAAAACCTAACCCTAGAAGGTGAAACGCCAAAAGTCATGTGGGCCCCTATGGGTAAGTTGGTGTAAGTTGGTACCTCAACTTCCCAGGGTCGTAACTTGTGCATACGACCTTCGTTTTAGGCGGGTGATAGCTCGTTGGAAAGGTATTTCGGAGAGCTACACATTCGACCATCAAAATCTGACTCTATCCATTGTTTGACTGTGGCGATCCAAAAAAACATTGTTTAGGGCCCCAAAACGACCCTAGAAGTACAACAAGATGTGTTGATATGAAAACATACAAAATAAGCCAGTTGGATTAGGCGAGAAACCACCAGTATCCACCTAGAGGATGTGTGGGGCTTCAGACGGCCCCAGAAGTGTAGAACCCACAATTACAAAGAAGTACAAAAGACATGTTGAACAAAAACAGACAAGAGGAGCCAGTTGGAATAGGTGGGTGGCCACCAATATCCACCTGGATCAATCCTCCTCCCTTAGGAAGCAATGGTCTCGATTGCATTGATTTCCCCCATCAAGTGAGGAAAATTTTTCTAAATTTGGCCCCAGGTGAGCCACTTGTCTTGGTGTAGGAGTTCCCCTGCCTTAACAACCCAATGAAGTTGGATCCTCTGCTGGTGAGTGCCCTTGATCTGTGTGTCCACTATTTGATCAATGGATATTTGTTCCATGTAGTCAGGATTGAACTATGTTGGTTTTAGTTGTTCAGTGATCTCTGAGGTGTTCAATAATGGTGGAAAATATGGCCGAAGGAAGTCCACATTGAGCACTGGATGAAGGCCAAGGAAGGGTGGAGTGTTGAGCTCAAAAGAATTTCTACCCACATCCTTGGTGATAATGTAAGGCCCATAGCGAAGTGGGCGAAGCTTAGGATGGGGCCCCATGAGACGCTCCTTCTACAAATGTAACCAGACTTTGTCGCCAACCTAAAACAGGTGTGGTACCCTGTGTTGATCATGACGTTTCTTGTACTTAGCATTAGATTTATAAAAAAATTCCTAGACCTATTGGTGGATGTGTTGAATCCACTCAATGAATCTGGTGGCTTTGTCGATCACAGACTGATCATGGGAAGAGTCTATCTGTGCGATGGCGTTGCTTGTACTCAGCATTGGATTTATAAAAAATCTCCTGGACCTGTTGGTGGATGTGTTGAATCCACTCAATGAATACGGTGGCTTTTTCGATCACAGACTGATCATGGGAAGAGTCTATATGTGTGATGGCAAGAGGAAGTGCATCATCAATGGGTCCCAAGGGTTGGAATCTCAGACCCACATGAAATGGGCTATGGTCGGTGGAGCCATGGAGATCCCTGTTGTAACTGTGTTGAACATAAGGGAGACTATCGTCCCATGTACATGGATGCTTAGAATTGTACATGTGCAGGATGTGCAAAATCATCTGATTGATGACCTATGTTTGGCCATCAGTTTGGGGGTGAAAAGCAGTGGATTTTGTGAGCTTGGTGTCCAACAAAGACCAGAGACTCGACCAAAATGTGTTGGGGAACCTGTTGTCCCGGTTGGAGATGATGGTCTATGGTATCCCAAAGTGGACCCACACTCATTCGAAGAAGATCTTGGCAGTATCTGCTACTGTGATATTCTTCTTGTAGGCTGTGAGGATGGCCATCTTCGAAAACCGATCAATGACCACAAATTCACAGTCATTTCCTTTCTTGGTGGATGGCAAGCCAGACATGTAATCCATTGAGATGGATTCCCAAGTCTTCTCAGGAATAGGAAGAGGGGTGTATAAGCCTTGCTTCTTGATGGATGGCTTGGAAATGGCATATGAAGTGCAAGATCTGATATATCGTTGACACCATGTCGAAGTTTTGGCCAATAAAAATGTTTTTGAAGAACGGCCACAGTTTTCTCCACGCCAAAATGTCCTGCCACCCAATTGTAGTGGGCTTCCCAAATCAGCTTTGCACGCTCGCTTGTAGGAACACAGAGATGGCCCAGGTGGCATAAGATTTTGTCCTGAATTTGAAAATCGGTGATAGTTGTGCCTGTACCCAAGAGATGATAGGTGGTGGCGAAGTTCGGATCTTGCTGATAAAGTTGGGGCCACTCAAATGCTTCATGTCCACATGAATGAAGCACAGTGGTGAGTGCAACCACAAGAGGCCGATTGAGGTAATCAGCAACACGATTAGAGATACTTGTCTTATACTTGATGTTGAGATGGAACTGCTGCAGGATGAGTGAACATTCAATTTCATATGTAAATGTTAAATCAAAATTGGGCACAGTTTGAAATGTTGGAGCAAAACTAGTCACGGTTTAAAGCCTTGCAAATTATGCATCATAGAGCTTTCTAAGCCTGAAAAAGAAGAAATAATCAGGACTTCAAATCAAAGCATGCAAATCTATTATCATTTCTGAAAATTAAAGAGTACTACAAACTCTCTTGAAAATGAATTGTATTGTTATGTAGGATAATGTCTGCTTATGATGTTCTACTTTTGGTTTGTAGATTTGTATGAAATTGTACCATTTCCATCAATCGTGTATATTAACCAAGAGTTCTCGTAAGAACTCGAGAACTGTTGATTTTTCCACAAGCTTCTTTGTTGCTGGCATCAGTTTGTAAAAGACCGTATCAACGCTACTTTGTTCTTTTATATGGATAAACAGATATATAACAACAGTTTAAGAAAATACATCCTTGAAAGTTTTTTTCTGGATTATATATCTATTTCTCTTTGTATGTGTTTTAGATTAGGTATTTTTTTATGAATTATCATGGATTTCAACCCACACCTTCCTGAGCAATGTGTGGAGATACTCACGTTCTCTTGAAATTAATTCATTGAGGCTTTGACTTGATTTTATTTGTAGATAAGGCATGAGTTATAATATTTTCTTATTTTATAAGAAGTTAAATGTTTAAATTATTATTTAGTTTATAAAAATATATTTATGATTTATAATATAAATACAATTGTAAGTTTATTGTGTATATTTTATTTGGGTTTATTTCAGTGGTAATATTTTTATGTTAAATAAAACATTTGTGTGAGGAAACAAGATATCATGGAAATGTAATGAAACTGTAATTGTGGCAATATTTTCATGCTAAATGAGATATTTGTATGAGGAAACAAGATATCATGAAACTGTAATGAAATTGTAATTGTGTCAAAGTAAAAAAATGTTAGAAATGTTAAGTACTTTGAAAATAAAATGTTTTGAAATTGTTTGAAACATAAAAGAAAAGAGACTTTTAGACACTAATATATTATATTTGATATCAATTTCTTTAATCTGTGATTGGACAAGGGTCGTGTTATTATGCGTTGATCTTAAAAGGAGAGCAAAGGATGAAGAGGTGGGAGAAAAGGGTCTGATATTGGCATATTCATAGATCAATGAGAAGATTGGATCATGAAAAGTGAGGGAGGAGAGATACTCATTAGCCTTAAGCAATTTTTGTTATTCTTGGTTTATGCCGATGATGTTGTACTATTGGAAAAGTACAAATAGAGTCTTCAAACACATCTTGATGACATTACTATGGAAAAAACAAAGGTAATGGTAATAAGTACTTGCTATATGGAATATAAACATGACATTTAATAGTAAAAATTTGGAGGTGGTTCATTCTTTGATATTGATTGTAGTTATAATTGGAAAGTGTGAAGAAATAAATAATAGGGGGCATGAAGGGCCTCTACTCAGAATAAATGTAGAAAATTTTAGTGATGGAGTTGGAATTGAATTTGATTTTCGTAAAGTTGGTTGTCGAAGATGAAAAAATATTTCAGGTGTCTCAGATTGCAAATCTCAGAAAGTATTTCTCATGTGAGACTTTTTTTTGTAAAGATAAAGCTTCTCTAAATGACTTCCTCATCTGAAGCAAGAATGGGACCTTAGGGAATTTTCAGACAAGAACAAAGTTTGTAATTGTTGCAAACCGCCCAACTCTAGAGGAATGAATCCCTCAATCTTATTTCTGTGTAACCTCAAATCTGTCAACTGCCTGCATCTATGGAGCTATGAAGGGATGTTTATTTTATTGTTTTTTTTTTTTTTTTTTTAAGATATTTTCCTATCTGGGTCTTAATCCAGATCACATAGAAATCTTTGCAAATGAAAATGGATTTGAATCTACATACAAAGGATATGAATCTATCTCTATTCATAATTAATGACTATAATTCATGTCCAAGACTATTTAGAATTTACATGATGCTCAATGCCAACAACTAGACAATGAATTCGAATTCAAATAAAGTACAGATAGTCATTGCAATGATACCAAGGAACAGGGTATGCATCTCGTGAGTTGATTTTGGTGAAATGAAAACATTGAAAAACTACTACAGTTTCCCAACTCCCATGGTATTTCCCCATTGAAATGATTATCTGACAGATCAATTTCGGTAAGACTGTTGTAGTTATCGACAAGCTCTTTGGGTATGTGGCCTTCAAACATATTGCTGGTAAGGTAGAGAGGTATGCCAATCTCTATAACTTGCCCGAGTTTTCGGGAACTTCTCCATGCAATTTATTGTGATAAAGATAAAGCTTTGCGAGGTGACAACATTTAGTTATGGAAGAGGGTATTGTTTCTGATAACTTATTTTCTACCAGCCATAAGGTTGAGAGAGTTGTGAGATTTCCAACGTTTGATGTAATTTCTCCAGTCAAGTTGTTTTGGTTAAGTAAATCTCCTCCAAGAGTAGAAATCCATTCACAAATGGAGGGGATGGTTTTCGTCACGGACAAGTTAGAATAGAGTCACATTTCAAGTAAAATAAGAAGGAACAACATAACTAATTTTATAATGAAATAAGATGTTGGACAATTCCTAAAACTGGGTGAGATGAAAGAATTTATCATCATTGTAATATTAAAGAGAAAGAGATGGAAGATGAAAACTCTTTTTTTTCTTTTTCTTTCAAATATCTTTTCTCTACACACATTAAATAATTTAATTTCAAAATATTTATAACAATCATTTTTTATCATTTTTCATAAAATTAATTAATTTAAATGAAAAATAATTATTATCATATTAATATTAAACTGTGAATTATAAATTAACTAAATTAAGTTATAAAAAAATTGAAATTATAAAATAATATATAAACTATTTGAAATACTTAATAATGTTTTTCATAATATATTTTAAATAATTATTTCATGATATATTTTAATATTGGTATATCACATGCAAAGAAGTTATATTATGATCTATTTTTAATAAGCTATATTATGATGTATTTTTTAGTATTAAACTTTTGAAAAATATATTATTTTTATTTTTTTTAATTATTAAAAATAAAAAATACAATAAGATTAAAAAATAAATAATACAATGGGATTTGTATAATATAAAAAAATTCAAACTCACTACATAGAGGAGATAAACATTGTTATAACATGGAAGAAATAAATATGGTTAATTTGATATGGACTTTAATTAATAGGTTGTTTTCTTCATGTGATTTGCTATGTGATATATTTTCTTCTTTGTGTTGTTGTAATAAGAATTATTATGGTTGTAATTGATCCATAATCGAAATTGGTTAAGTAAAGCATGTAGGATGTGATATATTCTTTTTTTGTCTTGGTGTAATAAGAATTATTAATTGATCCATAATCGAAACTACGTAAGTATCGAAACCAGGTGAGTAAGTGAAGCATGTAATATTTATGATATTCAATGAGAATGGATTGCAGATTTAGGATATTCAATAGATATGGAGTATTTTTTGTCAATGAACAGTTTATACAAATGAAACAGGTGTGCTAATCAAGTGATTGATTATGATTCCAAGTCACTTTTTTATTTGTTTCTTATTCTCTGATGGTGCAATGAATTTGATTAATTTCAGTAGCTTCTTGAAGTACCTTTTAAAGTATGATGATGCATAAACAATTTTCTCTCTTACTTTCAGGGGATCCTTCTTTACAAGTCAATTTTGGTTATAGCATTTTGGGTTCTAGGTTTACTGTTAAAGATTGAAATTCATTTGCCTTGTCAGAGTCTCCTTCCTTTACAACTACGCATAAGTGGTTCCTATTATTTTATTTTTTTAACCAACGAAGCTCAAGGCTCTTGCATAACTCCATGTTAATTATGCACCCATGTTCTCACCAGTCGGTCCAGACTCAACACCAAACCCTTTCGAAGTTTTAATCATCACAGACTATTTGCTTCTTATTTTTCTCATATGGCACTCCTGGTTTTTGAAGTTGTGATCGTCGAAGGCTATGTACTTGTTGTTTTTCTCATATGGCACTCTCGGTAACCCAAGACACTCTCCAAATCACCCTTCTCAATAGGATACAATAAAGTCACTTGAAATAGGGTTGGGGAGTAAATGGTAAAATCCAATTAATATGCTTTTGCTTGCCCTAAAACTTTGTTACTAGAAATAATATATCTTGGGTTCTTCTTTCTTTGATAAATGATCATTAACTAAAATGGGATAGAAGTGTCATTTCTTGAGCATTTTTCATGATGATATCTGAAAAACATTAGCCACAATTAAACAAAAATAAAAAAGAAAACAAAACAAAAAAAACACTTAAATGTTTCTATGTGAATGTAATTTGATTTGTAACTTGAGAAATTACATTTTATGGATTACTTTTGAGTTTTAAATGGTTTTGGATTAACTAAACTATATATTATATGCATAATATGCATATTGTGAGGGGGGTGGACCATTTCTTATCTTGAAACTCTCAGGCCCCCATATTTTGTTCCATTGTCATTTCTTGTTTTTCATTTATGGTGACATAGAACATAGCCATGAAGAGAGGGAAGGTCCTATTGTATAACCATCGTCCCCTGATTTTGTGACTGTGGAAATGCTAAATCCATATTATGGTTTATTTCCTTAAGAATTATACAAAAATGAAAGCACAATGCATGGATCGATTTGCACATATGTGTAGATATCAAATTTGTGGGTGTAGGTGTTGGGTAAATAGGACCTATTGTGTGTTGTATTTTGGATTTTTGAGTTATGCATGGATCGATTTACACATATGTGTAGATATCAAATTTTTGGGTGTAGGTGTTGAGTAAATAGGACCCATTGTCTGTTGTATTTCCTATTTTGAGTTAACATCCTTCAAGGGTATTCTATGGTAAACATTTACACAAAGTGGTTTTCATATATTGCAAAACAATGCCTAAATTACCCTACAAGTAGTCACAAACTACAAGAAAAGAGTTGTTAGATATCATGTCATCTACCCTTTCACCTCCCTTAGATAGTGGGGTATTAATTCAGTCAAAATCTCTTTTGAATAATCTATAGAACATCACTTGCAAGTGCAACAATGACATTGCAACACCATTTGAGTAACAAAACAAGGAATATCGCACAACAACAACATGGATCCTCATATATAAAACCATGCATGAGAATAAAAACAAACTGTATCCATGTCATGCTCCCATGGTAACTACAACCAACAAGATTTATATTGGAGCAACACTCTAAGAATCACATAGCCTTGTAGCTCCTATAGTCTAGAAACATGACCATAACTATTACATAGCAATTAATCGTGTAGTAGCTTGATGGAAGAAAGAAAAATGAATCCCCCCAGAAGCAACATCTCCAAGGCAATAAATATAATATAAACCAAAGGGTGCATGAAGTTATGCATGTTGGGAGATACTTCAAACTATATCTTGTTTGGACACATTGGACGATTCTCAAATTGACATCTAACAAATAATAATCCCCCCCCCCTTGACCCCCTTTCCCTCTCTCGTATCATTGAAGTTGAGGACGAAGACAACAATGTCAAAATCATCCTTCGTTGCCTAACAACCTTGACATCATTGGTGTAGCTGCTATAGATGCAACCAAAGCTGACAAGTTTGACTGCCAAATATCAATGACTACATAAAGCCTTAATATTACTAATTGAGTAGGAGAAGTTCATAATCGAAATGAATTCAAACATCATCGAACTAATTTTTCCATCGCAACGCCCAACACTAATTTTGTAAGTTATTTTGTGTTGCCCAAGTGAAGGAAACACAATTTATTTGAAGCGCCTTTATCTGTCTATGTGTTGCATGCGCAATTGTTTTAAAGTGCTAGGAACCCAATTGTTTGTGGGTGTGTTTATATGTCGGTGCTCTAAGTTTGTAAGTTGTTTTTTGTTTCCTGGGTGTTGGAAACACAAATTCTTTGAAGTGACTTTATATGTCTGTGTGTTGCACACACAATTGTCTTAAAGTGCTAGAAACCCAATTGTTTGAGGACATGTTTCTCTGCCAATGCATACTGCATATTCAACTTTTCCATTCATGTTGTACACCCTTGTTTATTTAGTATATTGTATTTATTAATAAATAAAAAATCAAGATCAAGCCATAAATGAAGTGTCGCGTTTGAAAACGAAGAAAATGCAATTCCAAGCTACAAGAACCTGGATTGGCAGGGATCAAAGAAAAGGTCGTGACCATCTCCAGTAAGCACATGCCAAACGAATAAACATCTACATGTTAATTATAATCCTCTTCATATAATTATATAGCCATGAATTCCAGTGTACCAATGATAGTGTGTGCAACATGATCATTTGTCAGGATAACAACAAAACCTAGATCCCCAATGTTCAAAACACCACTATTACTATTCACGAATATATTGTTGCAATTCATATCTCTATGAATTATGCAAGGGTTATGATTATGAATATAATTCAATCCTTCCAATATTTGACACGCTGAATTCTTCATTGCCTTCATGGAGACATGTCGATGCTTCTGGTGGAACTACCTCAGGGTCCCTAAAGTGCAAACCTTAGTAATACAATCTGCATGTCTCGTGCCTAGAGGGTCCCCTTTTATTGTGGAGGTAAACTTAATATCTACTACATACATTACATCAATTAATCTACTAATGTCATCCAGATGGGACATCATCATAAAAATTAATGTACAAAGCTAAAGCCTTTTGGACATAGAGAGAAAGTTAGGTATGAAGGGAATTGACTAATGTCACCGAGATGGGACATCATCATCAAAATTCATGTACAAAGCTAAAGCCTTTTGGACATGGAGAAGAATTTAGGTATATAGGGAATGTTGAAATTATAGGGGTTTGTCTCTCATTGGTTATTAAAGTGGTTTTAGTGAGTTTTATTACATACAAATACAATATTATTACTTAAATGTTAAGAAATCTAACAACTTTGTCAATAACATGGATAGTGTTTAAAACCTACTTCGAGTAAGCAATGTTGATCAAAATGCATATCTTCACCAATATTGTGGATGACCTATCCATAAGGTCATGAAGAACATGAATGTCCTTCAAAAATAATTAAGTTAATTTTAATAAATAGAAACATATATTTAGAAACATGCACTAAGGGAAGATAGATGGTGCTTTAGGGGATTTATGCAAGGTATTTGCTTATGGATGGTAGTGCGCACACTGTTTAGGTGGGCACAAAGGGTTAACGTGAACCATTCCATGTTGCATTTATACAAGTTGACACTTCTTGGGGGCATGAACCAAACATCATCAGAATAGTGAACCAACTTCAAATACATATTTCATTTTAATTGCAATATCTTTATAATCCCAATTAACAACATTAATACGAAACCTCCCTCTAAGTTCAAATACAATCATTTTAATTGCAATATCTGTATAATCACAATTAATAACATTAATATGGAACCTCCCTCTAAATTACTTCGGCATTCCCATTCACCCACTTAAAGGGTATGCTAGTTATTTGGATATCATAAGTTGATATAATATTCATTATTTAGATTATCTATATGTATAAACATCAATATCCAAAAATATTGTTATAGGTTTACTTATTATTATTATTATGAATAATTGAGATTCTAAGAGTTTGTTACTAGGTTAGTTATCTTTATTATTTTATTTAGTTACTGGTCCATAAGAGTTTGTTGAGTTTTTTTTTCATTATTATTGAGTTAGTTTTCTTAGGCTATATAAACTTGTAAATTGTGTAAAAAAATAAATTATTCAAATTTTCTTAGTATACTCTGATGTAAAACTCGTAATGAATAGAATAATCTACATCATTGAATGCTCTCTAATAATGTTATGAACATAAAATACATATAAATATATATTCATAACATAATAATTAATTAGTAAATAGTAATTATTAATAATGAAAGGACATGTCTATTGGTGAAAGGGCACCCCTGCGTGGGTATATAAACAAGCCCTCATTCTCAAATTGTAATCATCTCATATTTTTATCAATTATATATATATATATATATATATATATATATAATTCCTATAACCCTCCCTATTTGCCCATGACCTATCCCACTCATCTCCCACACCCGTTGTCTCATTCATTATTCATTCCCTTCTCCTATCCCCATCATGTCCCTATTCTCCTATCCCCCGTCCCTTCTCCTATCTCCATCATGTCCCTATTCTCCTATCCCCTGTCCCTTCTCCTATCCCTTCCCGTAACCCTCCTATTCACGTATCTCCCTCCCCCCATATCCCCCATTTCCTCCCCTTTCCATTCCCGTCCCCCCCTCGACCCCTGTAACCCCCTTTCCTCCTGTCCCTTCTCATATCCCTTCCCGTAACCCTTCTATTCTCGTATCTCCCTCCCCCTATATCCCCCCTTCCTCCCCTTTTCCATTCTCGTCCCCCCCTCGACCCCTGTAAACCCCTTTCCTCCTGCCCCTGTAACCCCCTTCCCTTCCGCCCCTGTACCCTCTCGCTCCCATTCTGTCCAACTCAATCCCTGCTCCTCCCTATAACCCCTCATAACCTGCCAGTAGCCTACCGTAGCACTCCCCCATAACCATTCCATAACTCCCTCGACTTATTCCCAGCCCGTAAATTCTGCAGACTGCGCCCTGTCGGCCACCTAAATTCATATTGTCAACCACCTATTTACACAACCTATCACCTCCCTCCCAATAAGTCACACTCCTTCAAAGGAATTTTTTTAAGAATAATAATGTATATATAATAAATATATATATTTAATATATATATATATATATATA
>JZKD02S1672728.1:170689-195742 GCA_000966675.3 Picea glauca
GACAATGTCATATTTAAATACAATTATTCTTTCATAGTCATAGATCTTCTTCGCTCTCTCTAGAGCTGATAAAAAGACGTCTCAAACAACACCATTCCATGGTGGTGAAAAGGTAGCACGTGCTAACTTTCACTTTTGCACAAGCACAAGCACATTTCGAACAACATCATTCCACTGGTGGAAAGCTAGTGCGTACTAGCTTTCCCTTTTGCACAAGCACAAGTGCATATCAAACAATATCATTCCATCGGGGTGGAAAGATAGCGCATTCTAGATTTCCCTCTTGCACAAGCACAAGTGCATCTCAAACAACATCATTCCACCATGGGGGAAAGTGCACATGTAGGGGAAAGCTAGCACGTGCTATATTTCCCTCTTGCACAAGCACAAACACATCTCAAACATCATTCTAGCCTAGGGTAAAGTTAACACGTGCTAACTTTCCCTCTCACACAAGTACAAACACATCTCAAACAACATAATTCCACTGTAAGGAAAAGATAGTGTCTGCTAACTTTCCCTCTTGGACAAGCACAGATGCATCTCAAACATCATTTCACCATGGGGTTTCGAAATCTAGCACGTGCTAGTTTTTCCTTGTGCACAACCACAAGAGAATATAAAACAACATCTTCCCACCATGGAATAACAAGAACAAGTGCTAGCTTTCCCTCTTTCATAAGAACAAGTGCATATCAAACAACATCAGTCCACATTGGAGTAAAGCTAGTGCATGCTAGTTTTTCCTCTAACACAAGCACATATCAAAGAACATCATTCCACCTTCGGGGAAAGCTAGTGTGTACTAGTTTTCCTATTACACAAGCACAAGTGCATCTCGAACAACATCATTCCATCGTATGTAAAAACTAGCATGTGCTAACTTTCCCTCATGGACAAGCACAAATACATCTCGAACATCTTTCCATCGAGAGGGAAAGCTAGCACGTGCCAATTTTTTGTTTTGCATAACCACAAGCATATCTAAAACAACATTATTTCAGTGTGGGGGGAAGCTAACGCATGCTAGCTTTTTCATCTTGCACAAGCACATCTCGAACAACATCATTCCATCGTGGGGGGGAAATAGCACGTAACAGCTTTCCCTTTTGCACAAGCACAAGTGCATATCAAACAATATCATTCCACCGGGGTGGAAAGCTAGCACATGCTAGCTTTCCCTCTTGTACAAGCACAAGTGCATCTCAAACAACATTATTCCAGCATGGGGGAAAGCTAGCGTGTAGGGAAAATCTAGCACGTGCTATATTTCCCTCTTGCACAAGCACAATTTCATCTCAAACATCATTCTAGCATAGGTGAAAGTTAACATGTGCTAACTTTCCCTCTCGCACAAGTACAAACACATCTCAAACAACATAATTCCACTGTAAAAAAAAGCTAGTGTGTGCTAACTTTCCCTCTTGGACAAGTATAGATGCATTTCAAACATCATTTCACCATGGGAGAAAGCTAGCACGTGCTAGTTTTCCCTTGTGCACAACCATAAGAGCATCTAGAACAACATCATTCCACAATGGAAGAAAGCTAATGTGTGCTAGCTTCCTATCTTGCATAAGCACATCTCGGACAACATCATTCTACCATGGGGGAAATCTAGCGTGTGCTAGCTTTCCCTCTTGCACAAGAACAAGTGTATATCAAACAACATCATTCCACCTTGGAGTAAATCTAGTGCATGCTAGTATTCCCTCTGGCACAAGCGCATATCAAAGAACATCATTCCACCTTCAAGGAAAGCTAGTGTGTGCTAGCTTCCCTATTACACAAGCAGAAGTGCATCTCGAACAACATCATTCCATCGTAAGTAAAAATTAGCATGCGCTAAATTTTCCTCATGAACAAGCACAAACACATCTTGAACATCATTCCATCATGGGGGAAAGCTAGCACGTGCTAACTTTATGTTTTTCACAACAACTAGCACATCTAAAACAATGTTATTTCAACGTGGAGGAAAGCTAACGCGTGCTAGCTTTCCATCTTGCACAAACACATCTTGGACAACATCATTCCACCATGGGGGAAAACTAGCACATACTAGCTTTCCCTTTTACACAAGCACAAGTGCATATCAAACAATATCATTCCACCGTGGAGGAAAGCTAGCGCATGCTAGCATTCCCTCTTGCACAAGCACAAATGCATCTCAAATAAAATCATTCCACCATGGGGGAAAGCTACCATGTAGGGGAAAGCTAGCATGTGCTATCTTTCCATATTACACAAGCACAATTGCATCTCGAACATCATTCTAGCATAGGAAAACGTTAGCATGTGCTAACTTTCCCTCTTGCACAAGCACAAACGCATCTCAAACAAAATCATTCCATCATGGAGGAAAGTCTGTGCATGTTAGCCTTCCCTCTTGCACAAGCATAAATGAATCTCAAACAACATCATTCAACCCTAAGGGAAAGCTAGCGTGTGCTAGCTTTCCCTCTCGCAGAAGTACAAGTGCATCTTGAACAAAATCATTCTACCATAAAGAAAAGTTAGTGTGTACTAACTTTTCATCTTGCACAAGCACAAAAGCACCTCGAACATCATTCCACCATGGTAGACGTGCTAGCTTTCCCTCTTGCACAACCACAAGCGCATCTAGAACAACCTCATTCCACTGAGGGGGAAAGCTAATGCATGTTAACTTTTCGTCTTACAAAAGTATAAACACATATCGGATAACATCATTTGACTGTAGGGGAAAGCTAGCATTCCCTCTTGCACAAGCAACGGTGCATATCAAACAACATTCCACCATCGGAGAAAGGTAGCGTGTGCTAGCTTTCCCTCTTGCACAAGCACAAGTTCATCTCGAACAACATTATTCCACCATGAGGGAAAGCTAGCGTGTGTTAGCTTTCTCGCTTGCATAAGAACAAATGCATCTCCAACAACATCATTCCACCATAGAGTAAAGCTAGCATCATTCCACCATGGGGTGCAGCTATTGTTTGCTAGCTTTTCCTATTGCACAATCACAAGTGCATCTCGAAAAACATCATTCCACCATGGGGGAAAGCTAGCGCGTCCTATATTTCCCTCTTGCACAAGCACAAGCGCATCTCGAACAACATCATTTTAGCATGGAGGAAAGCTTACACATGCTAGTCTTCCCTCTTGCACAAGCATAAGCTCATCTTGAACAACATCATTCCACCGTGAAGGAAATCTAGTGTGTGGTAGCTTTCCCTCTTTGAGCAAGCACAAGTGCATATTGAAACAACATCATTTCACCGTGGGGAAAAGCTAGATTATGTTGGATTTCCCTCTTGCTAAAGCACAAGCACATCTTGAACAACATCATGCTAGCTTTCCCCCTTGCACAAGCACTAGCGCATCATGAAAATCATCCCACCATGGGGGTAAGCTAGCACATGCCAATTTTCCCTCTTGCACAAGCACAAGCTCATCTTAAACATCATTCAATGTGGGGGAAAGCTAGCATGTGCTAGATTTCCCCCTAGCACAATCACATCTCGAATAACATCATTCCAACATGGGGGAAAGCTAGTGCATGCTAGCTTTCCATTGTGCAAAAGCACAAGTGCATCTCAAATAACATCATTCCACCATGGAGGAAAGGTAGCACGTACTAGCTTTCCCTCTTGCACAGGCACAAGCGCATATCAAACAACATCATTTTAGCATGGAGGAAAGCTTGCACATGCTAGTCTTCCCTCTTGCACAAGCATAAGTTCATCTTGAACAACATCATTCCACTGTCAAGGAAATCTAGTGTGTGCTAGCTTTCCCTCTTGAACAAGCACAACTGCATCTTGAAACAACATCATTCAACCGTGGGGGAAAGCTAGTTTATGTTGGATTTCCCTCTTGCAAAAGCACAAGCACATCTTGAACAACATAATTCCACCGTGGGAGAAATCTAGCGCATGCTAGCTTTCCCTCTTACAAAGGCACTAGTGCATCTCAAAAATCATCCCACCATGGTGGTAAGCTAACGCATGCTAATTTTCCCTATTGCACAAGCACAAGCTGATCTCAAACAACATCATTCAATGTGGGAGAAATATCGCATGTGCTAGCTTTCCCCCTAGTGCAATCACATCTCGAATAACATAATTCCACCATGGGGGAAAGCTAGCACGTGCTAGTTTTCCATATTGCAGAAGCACAAGTGCATATCGAACAACATCATTCCACCATGGGGGATAGATAGTGCGTGCTAGCTTTCCCTCTTGCACAAGCACAAGCACATCTCGAACAACATCATTTTAGCATGGAGGAAAGATTGCACATGCTAGTCTTCCCTCTTGCACAAGCATAAGCTCATCTTGAACAACATCATTCCACCGTCAAGGAAATCTAACGTGTGCTAACTTTCCCTCATGAATAAGCACAAGTGCATCTTGACACAACATCATTCCACCATGGGGGAAAGATAGTTTATGTTGGATTTCTCTCTTGTAAAAGCTCAAGCACATCTCGAACAACATCATTTAACCATGGGGGAAAGCTAGTGCATGCTAGCTTTTCCTCTTGCACAAGAACTAGCGCATCTCGAAAATCATCCCACCATGGGGGTAAGATAGCGCGTGCTAGTTTTCCCTCTTGCACAAGCACTAGCTCATCTCAAACAACATCATTGAATGTGGGGGAAATATAGCAAGTGCTAGCTTTACCCCTAGCACAATCACATCTTGAATAACATCATTCCAAAATGGGGGAAAGCTAGCGCGTGCTAGCTTTCCCCCACATAGAATGATGTTGTTTGAGATGAGCTAGTGCTTGTGCAAGAGGGAAAACTAGCACGCGCTATCTTACCCCCATGGTGGGATGATTTTTGAGATGCGCTAGTGCTTGTGCAAGAGGAAAAGATAGCATGCTCTAGCTTTCCCCCATGGTGGAATGATGTTGTTCGAGATGTGCTTGAGATTTTGCAAGAGGGAAATCCAACATAAACTAGCTTTCCCCCACGGTGGAATGATGTTATGTCAAGATGCACTTGTGCTTGTTCGTGCTAGCTTTCCATCTTGCAGAAGCACAAGTGTGTCTTGAACAACATCATACCAACATGGGGGAAAGCAAGTGCATGCTAGCTTTCCTTCTTGCACAAGCACAAGCGCATTTCGAACAACATCATTTTAGCATGGAGGAAATCTTGCACATGCTAGTCTTCCCTCTTGCACAAGAATAACCTCATCTTGAACAACATCATTCCACCGTCAAGTAAATCTAGTGTGTGCTACCTTTCCCTCTTGAACAAGCACAAGTGCATCTTGAAACAACATCATTCCACCATGGGGGAAAGCTAGTTTATGTTGGATTTTCCCCTTGGAAAAGCACAAGCACATCTCGAATAACATCATTCCAAAATGGGGAAAAGCTAGCACGTGCTAGCTTTCCATTTTGCAGAAGCACAAGTGCATCTCGAACAATATCATTCCACCATGGGGGAAACCTAGTACGTGCTAGCTTTCCCTCTTGCACAAGCATAAGCGCATCTCAAACAACATCATTTTAATATGGAGGAAAGCGTGCACATGCTAGTATTCCCTCTTGCACAAGAATAACCTCATCTTGAACAACATCATTCCACCATCAAGTAAATCTAGCATGTGCTACCTTTCCCTCTTGAACAAGCACAAGTGAATATTGAAACAACATCATTCCACCGTGGGGGAAAGCTAGTTTATGTTGGATTTCCTTCTTGGAAAAGCACAAGCACATCTCGAATAACATCATTCCAACATGGGGGAAATATAGCGCATGCTAGCTTTCCATTTTTCAGAAGCACAAGTGCATCTCGAACAACATCATTCCACTATGGGGGAAAGCTAGCACGTGCTAGCTTTCCCTCTTCCACAAGCACAAGCGCATGTCGAACAATTATTTTAGCATGGAGGAAAGCTTGCACATGCTAGTCTTCCCTCTTGCACAAGCATAACTTCATCTTGAACAACATCATTCCACCGTCAAGGAAATCTAGCATCTACTAACTTTCCCTCTTAAACAAGTACAAGTGCATCTTGAAACAACATCATTCCACCATAGGGGAAAGTTAGTTTATGTTGGATTTCCCTCTTGCAAAAACACAAGAAAATCTCGAATAACATCATTCTACCATGGGGGAAAGCTAGCGCATCTCTAAAATGCTAGATTTTCCTCTTGCACAAGCACTAGCGCATCTCGAAAATCATCCCACCATGGGAGTAAGCTAGCGCGTGCTAGTTTTCCCTTTTGCAGAAGCACAATCTCATATCAAACAACATCATTCAATGTGGGAGAAAGCTAGCATGTGCTAGCTTTCCCCCTAGCACAATCAATCTCGAATAACATCATTTCAACATGGGGGAAAGCTAGTATGTGCTAGCTTTCCATCTTGCAGAAGCACAAGTGCATCTCGAACAACATCATTGCACCATGGGGAAAAGCTAGCACGTGCTAGATTTCCCTCTTGCACAAGCACAAGTGCATCTCGAACAACATCAATTTAGCATGGAGGAAATCTTGCACATGCTAGTCTTGCCTCTTGCACAAGCATAAGCTCATCTTGAACAACATCATTCCACCGTCAAGGAAATCTAGCGTGTGCTAGCTTTCCCTCTTCAACAAGCACAAGTGCATCTTGAAACAACATCATTCCACCATGGGGGAAAGTTAGTTTATGTTGGATTTCCCTCTTGCAAAATCACAAGAACATCTCGAACAACATGATTCCACCGTGGGGGAAAGGTAGCGTGTACTATCTTTCCCTCTTGCACAAGCACTAGCGCATCTCGAAAATCATCCCACCATGGGGGTAAGCTTGCACGTACTAGTTTTCCCTCTTGCACAAGAACAAGCTCATCTCAAACAACATCATTCAATGTGGGGGAAATCTAGCATGTGCTAGCTTTCCCCCTAGCGCAATCACATCTCAAATAACAGCATTCCACCATGAGGGAAAGATAGCGTGTGCTACCTTTTCCTCTTGCACAAGTAGAAGCGCATCTCAAACAATATCATTCCACCATGGGGGAAAGCTAGCGTGTGTTATCTTTCCCTCTTGCACAAGCAAAAGCGCATCTCAAACAACATCATTTTAGCATGTAGGAATGGCTTGCACATGTTAGTCTTCCCTCTTGCAAGGGCATAAGCTCATCTTGAACAACATCATTCCATCGTCAAGGAAATCCAGCGTGTGCTAGCTTTCCCTCTTGAACAAGCACAAGTGCATTTTGAAACAACATCATTCCACCATGGGGGAAAGCTAGTTTATGTTGGATTTCCCTCTTGCAAAATCACAAGCACATCTCGAACAACATGATTCCACCATGGGGGGAAGCTAGCACGCGCTAGCTTTCCCTCTTGCACAAGCACTAGAGCATCTCAAAAATCATTCCACCTCGGGGGTAAGCTTGCCTGTGCTAGTTTTCCCTCTTGCACAAGAACAAGATCATCTCAAACAACATCATTCAATGTGCTAACTTTCCCCCTAGCACAATTACATCTCTAATAACATCATTCCAACATGGGGGATAGCTAGTGCATGCTAGCTTTCCATCTTGCAGAAGCACAAGTGCATCTCGAACAACATCATTCCACCATGGGGGAAAGCTAGCGCGTGCTAGCTTTCCCTCTTGTACAAGCACAAGTGCATGTCGAACAATTATTTTAGCATGGATGAAAGCTTGCATATGCTAGTCTTCCCTATTGCACAAGCATAAGCTCATCTTGAACAACATCATTCCACCGTCAAGGAAATCTACCGTGTGCTACCTTTCCCTCTTGAACAAGCATAGGTGCATCTTGAAACAACATCATTCCACCGTGGGGGAAATCTAGTTTAGCTTTGGATTTCCCTATTGCAAAAGCACAAGCACATATCGAACAACATCATTCCACCATGGGAGAAAGCTAGCGCATGCTAGCTTTCCCTCTTGCACAAGCACTAGTGTATCTCGAAAATCATCCGAAAATGGGGGTAAGCTAGCGCATGCTAGTTTTCACTCTTCCACAAGCACAAGCTCATCTCAAACAACATCATTCAATGTGGGGGAAATCTAGCATGTGCTAGCTTTCCCCCTAGCACAATCACATCTCGAATAACATCATTCCAACAAGGGGGAAAGCTAGCGAGAGCTAGCTTTCAATCTTACAGAAGCACAAGTGCATATCGAACAACATAATTCCACCATGGGGGAAAGCTAGCGCATGATAGCTTTCCCTCTTGCACAAGTGCAAATGCATCTCGAACAACATCATTTTATAATGGAGGAAATCTTGCACATGCTAGTCTTCCCTCTTGCACAAGCATAAGCTCATCTTGAACTACATCATTCCACCATCAAGGAAATCTAGTGTGTGCTAGTTTTCCCTCATGAACAAGCACAAGTGCATCTTGAAACAACATCATTCCACCGTGGGAGAAAGCTAGTTTATGTTGGATTTCTCTCTTGCCGAAGCACAAGCACATCTCGAAAAACATGATTCCACCGTGGAGGAAAGCTAGTGCATGTTGGCTTTCCCTCTTGCACAAGCACTAGTGCATCTCGAAAATCATCCCACCATGGGGGTAAGCTAGCACATGCTAGTTTTCCCTCTTCAACAAGCACAAGCTCATCTCAAACAACATCATTCAATGTGGGGGAAAGCTAGCATGTGCTAGCTTTCCCCAAGCCCAATCACATCTCGAATAACATCATTCCAACATGGGGAAAGCTAGTGCGTGCTAGCTTTCCATCTTGCATAAGCACAAATGCATCTCAAACAACATCATTCCACCATGGGGATAAGCTAGCGTGTGCTATCTTTCCCTCTTGCACAAGCACAAGCGCATCTCGAACAACATCATTTTAGCATGGAGGAAAGCTTGCACATGCTAGTCTTCCCTCTTGCACAAGCATAAGCTCATCTTGAACAACTTCATTCCACCGTCAAGGAAATCTAACGTGTGCTAGCTTTCTCTCTTGAACAAGCACAAGTGCATCTTGAAACAACATCATTCCACCGTGTGGGAAAGCTAGTTTATGTCATATTTTCCTCTTGCAAAAGTACAAACACATCTCAGAAAACATCATTCCACTATGGGGGAAAGCTGGTGGATGCTAGCTTTCCCTCTTGCACAAGCACTAGAGCATCTCGAAAATCATCTAACCATGTGGGTAAGCTAGCGCGTGCTAGTTTTCCCTCTTGCACAAGCACAAGCTCATCTCAAACAACATCATTCAATGTGCAGGAAAGCTAGCATGTGCTAGCTTTTCCCCTAGCACAATCACATCTCGAATAACATCATTCCAACATGGGGGAAATCTAGCACATGCTAGCTTTCAATCTTGTAGAAGCACAAGTGCATCTCGAAAATGCTAGCTTTTCCTCTTGCACAAGCACTAGCGCATCTCGAAAATCATCCCACCATGGGGGTAAGCTAGCGCATGCTAGTTTTCCCTTTTGCAGAAGCACAAGCTCATCTCAAACAACATCATTCAATGTAGGGGAAAGCTAGCATGTGCTAGATTTCTCCCTAGCGCAATCATATCTCGAATAACATCATTCCAACACGGGGGAAAGCTAGCGCGTTCTAGCTTTCCATCTTGCAGAATCACAAGTGCATCTCAAACAACATCATTCCACCATGGGGAAAAGCCAGCGCGTGCTATCTTTCCCTCTTGCACAAGCAGAAGCGCATCTCGAACAACATCAATTTATCATGGAGGAAAGCTTGCACATGGTAGTCTTGCCTCTTGCACAAGCATAAGCTCATCTTGAACAACATCATTCCACCATCAAGGAAATCTAGCATGTGTTAGCTTTCCCTCTTCAACAAGCACAAGTGCATCTTGAAACAACATCATTCCACCATGGGGGAAAGTTAGTTTATGTTGGATTTCCCTCTTGCAAAATCACAAGCACATCTCGAACAACATGATTCCACCGTGGGGGAAATCTAGCGCGCACTAGCTTTCCCTCTTGCACAAGCAATAGCACATCTCAAAAATCATCCCACCATGGGGGTAAGCTTGCCCGTGCTAGTTTTCCCTCTTGCACAAGAACAAGCTCATCTCAAACAACATCATTCAATGCGCTAGCTTTCCCCCCAGCACAATCACATCTCGAATAACATCATTCTAGCATGGGGAAAGCTAGCGCATGCTAGCTTTCCATCTTCCATAAGCACAAGTGCATCTCTAACAACATCATTCCACCATGAGGATAAGCTAGCGCGTGCTATCTTTCCCTCTTGCACAAGCACAAGCGCATCTCAAACAACATCATTTTAGCATGGAGGAAATCTTGCACATGGTAGTCTTCCCTCTTGCACAAGCATAAGGTCATCTTGAACAACATCATTCCATCGTCAAGGAAATCTAGCATGTGTTAGTTTTCCCTCTTGAACAGGCACAAGTGCATCTTGAAACAACATCATTCCATAGTGGGGGAAAGCTAGTTTATGTTGGATTTCCCTCTTGCAAAAGCACAAACACATCTCGGACAACATCATTCCACAGTGGGGGAAAGCTGGTGGATACTAGCTTTCCCTCTTGCACAAGCACTAGCGCATCTCGAAAATCTTCCGACCATGTGGGTAAGCTATCGCGTGGTAGTTTTCCCTCTTGCACAAGCACAAGCTCATCTCAAACAACATCATTCAATGTGCAGGAAAGATAGCATGTGCTAGCTTTCCCCCAAGCATAATCACATCTCGAATAACATCATTCCAACATGGGGGAAAGCTAGCGCGTGCTAGCTTTCAATGTTGCAGAAGCACAAGTGCATCTCGAAAATGCTAGCTTTTCCTCTTGCACAAGCACTAGTGCATCTCGAAAATCATCCCACCATGGGGGTAAGCTAGCGTGTGCTAGTTTTCCCTTTTGCAGAAGCACAAGTTCATCTCAAACAACATCATTCAATGTGTGGGAAAGCTAGCATGTGCTAGATTTCCCCCTAGCGCAATCACATCTCGAATCACATCATTCCAACATGGGGGAAAGCTAGCGCGTGCTAGCTTTTCATCTTGTAGAAGCACAAGCACATCTCGAACAACATCATTCCACCATGGGGGAAAGCTAGCGCATGCTAGCTTTCCCTCTTGCACAAGCACTGGCGTATCTCGAAAATCATCCAACCATGAGGGTAAGCTAGTGCATGCTAGTTTAAACTCTTGCACAAGCACAAGCTCATCTCAAACAACATTATTCAATGTGGGGGAAATCTAGCATGTGCTAGCTTTCCCCCTAGCACAATCACATCTCGAATAACATCATTCCAACATGGGGGAAAGCTAGCACGTGCTAGTTTTCAATATTACAGAAGCACAAGTGCATCTTGAACAACATCATTCCACCATGGGGGAAATCTAATGTGTGATAGCTTTCCCTCTTGCACAAGCGCAAGCGCATCTCAAACAACATCAGTTTATCATGTAGGAAAGCTTGCACATGCTAGTCTTCCCTCTTGTACAAGCATAAGCTCATCTTGAACAACATCATTCCACCATCAAGGAAATCTAGCGTGTGCTAGCTTTCCCTCATGAACAAGCACAAGTGCATCTTGAAACAACATCATTCCACCGTGAGAGAAAGATAGTTTATGTTGGATTTCCCTATTGCAGAAGCAGAAGCACATCTCGAACAACATGATTCCACCATGGGGGAAAGCTAGTGCATGTTGGCTTTCCCTCTTGCACAAGCACTAGCGCATCTCGAAAATCATCCCACAATGGGGGTAAGCTAGCGCGTGCTAGTTTTCCCTCTTCAACAAGCACAATCTCATCTCAAACAACATCATTAAATGTGGGGGAAAGCTAGCATGTGCTAGCTTTCCCCCAGCACAATCACATCTCGAATAACATCATTCCAACATGGGGAAAGCTAGCACGTGCTAGCTTTCCATCTTGCATAAGCACAAGTGCATCTCAAACAACATCATTCCACCATGGCGATAAGCTAGCATGTGCTATCTTTCCCTCTTGCACAAGCACAAGCGCATCTCGAACAACATCATTTTAGCATGGAGGAAATCTTGCACATGCTAGTCTTTCCTCTTGCACAAGCATAAGCTCATCTTGAACAACATCATTGCACCATCAAGGAAATCTAGCATGTGCTAGATTTCCCTCTTGAACAGGCACAAGTGCATCTTGAAACAACATCATTCCACCGTGGGGGAAAGCAAGTTTATGTTGGTTTTCCCTCTTGCAAAAGCACAAACACATCTCGGGCAACATCATTCCACCGTGGGGGAAACCTGGTGTATGATAGCTTTCCCTTTTGCACAAGCACTAGCGCATCTCGAAAATCATCCGACCATGTGGGTAAGCTAGCACGTGCTAGTTTTCCCTCTTGCACAAGCACAAGCTCATCTCAAACAACATCATTCAATGTGCAGGAAATCTAGCATGTGCTAGCTTTCCCCCTAGAATAATCACATCTCGAATAACATCACTCCAACATGGGGGAAAGCTAGCACGTGCTAGCTTTCAATCTTGCAGAAGCACAAGTGCATCTCGAAAATGCTAGCTTTTCCTCTTGCACAAGCACTAGCACATCTCGAAAATCATCCCACCATGGGGGTAAGCTAGCGCGTGCTAGTTTTCCCTTTTGTAGAAGCACAAGCTCATCTCAAACAACATCATTCAATGTGGGGGAAAGCTAGCATGTGCTAGATTTCCCCCTAGCGCAATCACATCTCGAATAATACCATTCCAACATGGGGGAAAGATAGCGCGTACTAGATTTCCATCTTGCAGAAGCACAAGTGCATCTCGAACAACATCATTGCACCATGGGGGAAAGCTAGCGCGTGCCAGCTTTCCCTCTTGCACAAGCACAAGCGCATCTCAAACAACATCAATTTAGCATGGAGGAAAGCTTGCACATGCTAGTTTTTCCTCTTGCACAAGCATAAGCTAATCTTGAACAACATCATTCCACTGTCAAGGAAATCTAGCGTGTGCTAGCTTTCCCTCTTCAACAAGCACAAGTGCATCTTGAAACAACATCATTCCACCATGGGGGAAAGCTAGTTTATGTTGGATTTCCCTCTTGCAAAATCACAAGCACATCTTGAACAACATGATTCCACCGTGGGGGAAAGGTAGCGCGTGCTAGCTTTCCCTCTTGCACAAGCACTAGAGCATCTCGAAAATCATCCCACCATGGGGGTAAGCTTGCACGTGCTATTTTTCCCTCTTGCACAAGAACAAGCTCATTTCAAACAACATCATCCAATGTGGGGGAAAGATAGCATGTGCTAGCTTTCCCCCTAGCGCAATCACATCTCGAATAACAGAATTCCACCATGGGGGAAAGCTAGCACGTGCTACCTTTCCCTCTTGCACAAGAAGAAGCACATCTCGATCAACATCATTCCACCATTGGGGAAAGATAGTGCATGCCAGCTTTCCCTCTTGCACAAGCAGAAGTGCATCTCAAACAACATCATTTTAGCATGGAGGAAAGCTTGCACATGTTAGTCTTCCCTCTTGCACAAGCATAAGCTCATCTTGAACAACATCATTTTATAGTCAAGGAAATCTAGCGTGTGCTAGCTTTCCCTCTTGAACAAGCACAAGTGCATCTTGAAACAACATCATTCCACCATGGGGGAAATCTAGTTTATGTTGGATTTCCCTCTTGCAAAATCACAAGCACATCTCAAACAACATGATTCCACCATGGGGAAAGCTAGCACATGCTAGCTTTCCCTCTTGCACAAGCACTAGTGCATCTCGAAAATCATCCAACCATGGGGGTAAGCTTGCCCGTGCTAGTTTTCCCTCTTGCACAAGAACAAGCTCATCTCAAGCAACATCATTCAATGTGCTAGCTTTCCCCCTAGCACAATTACATCTCGAATAACATCATTCCAACTTGGGGGACAGCTAGTGCGTGTTAGCTTTCCATCTTGCAGAAGCACAAGTGCATCTCGAACAACATCATTCCACCATGGGGGAAAGCATGCTAGATTTCCCTCTTGCACAAGCACAAGCGCATGTCGAACAATTATTTTAGCATGGAGGAAAGCTTGCACATGCTATTCTTCCCTCTTGCACAAGCATAAGCTCATCTTGAACAACATCATTCCACCATCAAGTAAATCTAGCATGTGCTAGCTTTCCCTCTTGAACAAGCACAAGTGCATTTTGAAACAACATCATTCCATCGTGGGGGAAAGCTATTTTAGCTTTGGATTTCCCTCTTGCAAAAGCACAAGCACATCTTGAAGAACATCATTCCACTGTGGGGGAAAGCTAGTGCATGCTAGCTTTCCCTCTTGCACAAGCACTAGCGCATTTCGAAAATCATCTGACCATGAGGGTGAGCTAGCGCATGCTAGTTTTCACTCTTGCACAAGCACAAACTCATCTCAAACAACATCATTCAATGTGGGGGAAATCTATCATGTGATATCTTTCCCCCTAGCACAATCACATCTCGAATAACATCATTCCAACATGGGGGAAAGCTAGTGCATGCTAGCTTTCAATATTACAGAAGCACAAGTGCATCTCGAACAACATCATTCCACCATGGGGGAAAGCTAGTGCATGATAGCTTTCCCTCTTGCACAAGCGCAAGCGCATATCGAACAACATATGTTTATCATGGAGGAAAGCTTGCACATGCTAGTCTTCCCTCTTGCACAAGCAGAAGCTCATCTTGAACAACATCATTCCACCATCAAGGAAATCTAGCGTGTGCTAGCTTTCCCTCTTGAACAAGCACAAGTGCATCTTGAAACAACATCATTCCACCGTGGGAGAAAGCTATTTTATGTTGGATTTCCCTCTTGCAGAAGCACAATCACATCTCGAACAACATGATTCCACCGTGGGGGAAAGCTAGCGCATGTTGGCTTTTCCTCTTGCACAAGCACTAATGCATCTCGAAAATCATCCCACCATGGGGGTCAGCTAGCGCTTGCTAGTTTCCCCTCTTCAACAAGCAAAAGCTCATCTCAAACAACACCATTCAATGTGGGGGAAATCTATCATGTGCTAGCTTTCCCCCAGCACAATCACATCTCGATTAACATCATTCCAACATGGGGAAAGCTAGCTTAATAAAATAACAATTAAAAACAAATTTCCCATTCCCTTCATCAACGAAATGTTGGATGAACTTCATGGAGCCAAAAAATTTTCAAAACTCGATTTGAGATCAAGATATTACCAGACTAGGGTAAGATTAGAAGATGTACCAAAGACCGCCTTCCAAACCCATGAAGGACACTATGAATTCAAGGTAATGCCTTTTGGGCTAACTAATGCCCCAACTACCTTCCAAGCAACCATGAATGAACTATTTCACCCATACCTAAGAATATATGTTTTAGTCTTCTTTGATGACATTTTAGTATATAGCAAAACATGGAAGGAACACATAAATCATTTAGGACAAGTATTATCTATTCTAGAAAAAAATCAATTCTACGCAAAAATGTCAAAATGCACCTTCGGCAAGGAGGAAGTAGAATATCTCGGTCACGTTATTTCCAAAAAAGGAGTTAAGATAGACCCAAACAAAATCAAAGCAATAACAGAATGGCCCCGACCAAAAAGTATATCTAAATTAAGAGGATTTTTAGGCTTGGCAGGATACTACCGACAATTCGTCAAAAACTACGCTCACCTAACTGCCCCCCCTAACAAATCTCCTAAAGAAGAATTCCTTCCATTGGAATGAAGAATCTGAAAAATGTTTTATAAATTTAAAAGAAACTATGTCCACAACCCTCGTGTTAGCCACCCCTGATTTCTCCAAACCCTTCATCATTGAATGTGATGCTTCAGGTTTTGGGATTGAAGCAGTCATGATGCAAGATGGACACCCAATAGCATTTGAAAGTAGGAAACTAAAGAAAAAAGAATGTTTACAATCCACATACAATAAAGAAATGCTTGCAATCATGCATGCATTAACCAAATGTTGACAATATCTCTTAGGAAGCAAGTTCATGGTACGTACAGATCATAATAGCCTACAATATTCGTTACAACAAAAAACATTAACTATTGAACAACAAAAGTGGATAGAAAAAATTGCCACATTTGATATGGAGATATTACATAAGAGAGGAAAAGATAACATAGTGGTTGATGCTCTTTCACGAAAAGATGAAGAAGCATAAGTTTTTGTAGTATCAATCGCAATTCCAGAATGGCTGAACGAAATCCGAAGTGAATATGCCAAAAACACAGAGACATGCTCCATAATCAATGATGTAACCGAATACCCCAAGTTCGAATGGAAGAACGACATCTTATGTTATAAAGGAAGAATTTATTTGAACAACAACTCAAAATTTAAAATCAAGGTACTCCAAGAAGCTCATGATTGTCCAGCTGCAGGCCACGTTGGATTTTTCAAAACATATTATAATGCTCGTCAATCATTCTTTTGGAAAGGGATGAGCATAGATATTCAAAAGTATGTAGCAGAATGTAATCTTTGCCGAAGAAACAAAACTGAAAATATATCAACATCGGGAGTACTCCATCCGTTGCATGTTCCTAACCAAAAATGGAAAGAAATCTCAATGGATTTCATTGAAGGATTACAAGTATCAGAAGGGAAAGATAAAATCTTAGTGATAGTAGACAGACTAACCAAGTATGCACATTTTATGGGAGTAAGAAAAACAGATTCCGCAAAACAAACAGCAGAAGTCTTTTGTAAAAACATTTATAAATTACATGGTTTTCCCAAGGTCATTGACAGAGATAGAGGCGCCAAATTTAAAGGGAACTTTTGGAGAGAGTTTTGCAAACAAATTAGAACGTCTCTTAACATGAGCTCAACTTATCATCCTCAAACAGATGGACAAACAGAAATTGTCAACAAGTGCTTAGAAACTTACCTTTGTTGCTTCGTCACTGATAAGAAAAATAAATGGCTTCAATGGTTTCACCTCGTTGAATGGTGGTATAACTCCACAAATCACACATCAGCTAAAATGACATTGTTTCAAGATCTTTATGGATATCCACCACCATCATGGAAAGAGTTAACCACAAATCAAACAAAAGTTGCATCAGTAAAAGAGATTTTAGACGAAAGTCAAAAAGTTGTGCAAATTCTCAAGGAAAACTTGGTTATAGCAAGAAACAAAATGAAGCAACAAGTTGATCAACACCGAACAGAAAGAGAATTCGAAGTTGGAGAATGGGTATTGTTAGCAACATTTCTTGTATAGGGGTGTTTTCCTCTTCGATTTTAGGCCTCTGGTGTAAATGCATAGAAGTGGGGTTTTGAAAACCGGTCAGATGAGTTTTATTCAAAGGCCGCAGCCATAAGCGTCGAGTGTAGCTCACAGAAGAAGTTCATTTCGGGCTTAAATCAAGCGAGCGAGCAGTCTGATTTCAACGGCAAGGATCAAGCGATGACGCAGATCAACGGTCATCGGGATTTCGGGGCTACCAAGTTACCTAATATATAGCGTCAGAGAAAGCGCCTATATTTCAAGACTAAAACTGGGTCGTCTGATCCAGTGACGCATGGTGCAAGATCTAGTCAAGTCGGCATATAGACATTTAGGAGTTTGAGGGGTAAAAGTCCCTCATCATCTCACATCTCGAAACCCTGAACCCCGAAGGCGCCGAAGGTGCCCAAAGTTGGGCCTCCAGTATTACGGAGCAATCTAGGTTGTCCATCCATAGGAGACACCTGGCGCGTGATTAGGCTCCTCATCGTTTCGCCCATCGTGATTTTAAGGCGCAAAGAGCAGCTCTGTCATTTCTCGATGCGCGAGGTGTCGGGAGTGTCCGAGACCCGGTCCCACAGCATCGTCGGGAGAGTTCAGAACCGTCAGATCTAGAGGGACGCGTGGCACCAACTCAAGCCATCTTGATGTTTCTCTTATTGCGATTTTAAGAAGCAAGGATCAACCCCTTCTTATTCGTGAACGTCGAAAGCACCTTTGAGGATAAACGCAAGGTCATAGCCTGTCGTCACATGGGAAAATAGAAAGAGTTGTGCAAAAGGGGCCAGGGCTATCGAGTCCAGTCTCCGAAAGGTTCATCGCGTTCTCCGGGTTCCATTTGATCCGACCTCAAGCCTGGTTTTCGCTTAAAGTAAATGAAGGTAAGAAAGAGTGGTTGAAACCTCTCTTCATGCATTAAGTGCAAGATATGGAGAGCCTGGACAGCGGTCTGCTCGAGAGGGTCCTGTGTACCATTTTTTCCAAAGAGGCCATGCCCAGTCCTTGATTACCCAGAGGAGGTCTGTACACGCTAACTTGGCTCTTAATGGCTCAGCTACTTCCCTTACAGGAGCCATGTGCAATTAAGATGGCGTCTGACGAAGGATATCTGTCTGAATTTGGCTGAAAGGACACCAAGCCTTGGGTGACTAAGCACGTCGTTGTTAGGCAAATTTTTTGAGTATATAGACTCAGTCTTTGTATTTTGTAAAGTATTGATGGTTGAGCAAGGCTCCTGGTTGTAAAACTTTAATGAAGCACTGTTATTCTGGTTATGCCTGGACTATTGAGACTTCTTGTCTTATGAATGTCAGTTTCTTTTACGTCTTTGTTTACACTGTGTTAGAACGACTCGGAATTGGAGAATCTAGTCGAGTTGTAACTGTTATAGGATGATGTAGATTGGATCATTGTAACAGTTGCATTGTTTCTAATCGGTCCTTGTGATTTTCTTAGCGTTGAGCGACTTGGAATTGGAGAATCCAGTCAAGTCCCCCCTTTCAGTTTCTCGAAGCTCTGAACCAGAGGATCTCGCACTCAGAGTTTTTCTTCTACAAACTACTGAAAGAACCTGTCTCTGAGGTAGTTTGTTCACTCTTATCATCAAGTCTTTAACCTGCTCATTTTCAAATCAACCCATTGACTGAAGTTAGATCAAGACCTCCTTTGTTTCTCACATGCCGAACCCAGTCCCTGAGTTTGAGTGACATCTTCTCGAGTCTCTACCCATTTGATCACCCATTAAAACTATCGTGACATAAAACTGATGGGCGTCGGGCTCTGCTCCTGCTGCAATCCAGGAGTGAATTCCGTCGCCAACATTTCTGGCGTCATTGTCGGGGACAAAGTTGAATATTTTCCCTGGGCAGAACGACATTGAGCCTCTGATTCTGAAGGTGCATCAGACATCAGATCCCTTCAAGATTGCTACTGTGCACTGGCGACTCCACTGTGGCAACTCCATTGTTTCCACATCATTGTTTCAGCTGTGGCTACTGTTAGCACACCTGAAAGCTGACCCTAAGGAGCTTTCTCGAGAAGGTTTCAGTAGCTGCTTTCTCAGCCTGAGAAGCTTCCTAGGGTAACGACAACGTTAAGATCTGGCCTTTGATGGTGAACAAGGACCAGGGATATTTGAAGTTATGCATCTTTCACCTGGCGACTCCATGATTCGAGGATCGATTGGTGACTCCACTAGTTCAATATGGAGAAAATTATGGCTCAAAGGTTTTCTTTCTGTGACTTTTCCCAGATAGTTGGTTTTCCTAATGCACTTCCTGATAGAGACCAATGGGAAGATTTCCTCCCTAAATTTCATGCAACAAGTTGGGAAGAACCAGCTGAGAATTTACTGGACTTCCATGAAGCTATTCACCGACACAATATCACACATGAGGATGTCTGGATTAAGCTCTTCAGGTGTTCATTGAAGGGAGATGCTCTTGAGTGGTGTCGATCTCTTCCCGCTGCGAGCATCCACTCTTTAACAGGTTTTCATACAGCTTTCAATTCATTTTGTAAAGATTATTTTCCAGCTGATTGTTTGTATGAAAACTGTTGTGAGGAGTTTTCTTCACTTCATGAAGCCTCTGCTAGCCCTGAAGACCAGGTCCATGATGAAGCTTTTACTGTGGAGGAAAGCATTTTCTAGGAAAATATGGAGGTGTTGAATGATATTAATTGTGTTATCCCTAGAACGGAAGCATGTGACATCATATCAGATGCCTCTATTCTTTTAGATGTTCATAACGATCAACATGCCTCTTGTGGAAATTGTGAGTTTATAGAGTAAATGTGGTCCAGGGTAGATGACTCACCTGGATATCAGGTTGAAGCAGATGTTCCTAGCAGCTCTGCTCATGATGACAAAGACCCTCTCTTTTTAAAAGAGGGGTTAGTCGTGGAAGAGGATTCTTCTCTTTTCCCCCAGGGGGTTTCTCACGATATATTTTTACCTAGGATTAAAGAGAAAAGGATTATGTATGAGCAACCAGAAGCAGCAGGTCCCACTATCCCTGAAACAAAAATTTTTGACAGGATCATTGTTCTGGAGGAGGATCATATCAATGAAGGACAACCCCTTTTTGATGTATATTATAGTGATGATGAGAAGCAATCTTATCCTACATTTGATCACTATAAAGATACTGAAGAGCCAGACAGCAAACAGAACCACCCCATGGTCCCTATTTATGATGAATACGAATCTGACCCGGGGGAGAGCCAAGAAGAGGAAAAGGAGCCAGAGGAACAGCTGAGCACATATTTCATTCCAGAGCCAGTCAACGAGCAACTACCACCTAAGATCAATGAGCCTACATCAGTTGTCCACTCACCTGTACTTATCAAAGATATTCAACCACATGTGAGCAACTTTGTAGCAGAGGAGGCTACCTGTCACCAATTTTCCGAAATTCGCCACTCATTCTATGATCCTGTTGGCGAATACATGGAGTGGCATGTCCTTTATGCCTTGGAGCCACCCTATTTCATATCAACTTCAGCCTGTGAGGAGAAGTTGAAGAGTGTAGTCGTTCTGCTGTCACAGTTACACTATTTGTTGGTGATCATCGACAGAAGGAAGGAGATTCTATCCAGGAAGCTGCTTGAATGGCTATGGTGGAAGTTTTGTTTCACCTAGCCCATGTAAAATATTTTATTAGCATTAGGACTGTATATAAATAAGCTCCTTTGAGCATGTAGCTTTGTTTGATTTGCTTTACTTTTTGGCCTATATTTTTAGAAGCGGGATGTTTTGAGATTGACTCCATAGCCCAACAACAAGGCACTGAAGCTGCAGAATGATTTCTTAGAGCATCACAGGGACGACTCTATCCCCCATGGAACCTAATGTTAGCAACATTTCTTGTATAGGGGTGTTTTCCTCTCTGATTTTAGGCCTCTGGTGTAAATGCATAGAAGTGGGGTTTTGAAAACCGGTCAGATGAGTTTTATTCAAATGCCACAGCCATAAGCGTCGAGCGCAGCTCACAGAATAAGTCCATTTCGGGATTAAATCAAGCGAGCGAGCAGTCTGATTTCAACGGCAAGGATCATGCGACGAAGCAAATCAACGGTCATCGAGATTTCGGGGCTACCAAGTTACCCGATATATAGTATCAGAGAAAGCGCCTATATTTCAAGACTAAAACTGGGTCATCTGATCCATTGACACATGGCGCAAGATCTAGTCAAGTCGGCATATCGGCATTCGGGAGTTCGAGCGGTAAAAGTCCCTCGTCATCTCACATCTCGAAACCCCGAACCCCGGAGGCACCAAAGGTGCCCAAAGTTGGGCTCGCAGTATTACGGAGAATTCTAGGCCGTCCATCCATAGGAGACACCTGGCGCGTGATTAGACTCCTCGCCATTTCTCCCATCACGATTTTAAGGCGCAAAGAGAAACTCCGTCATTTCCCGATGCGCGAGGTGTCGAGAGTGTCCGAGACCCGGGCCCACAACATCGTCGGGAGAGTTCAGAACCGTCAGATCTAGAGGGATGTGTGGCGCCAACTCAAGCCATCTCGATGTTTCTCTCATCGCAATTTTAAGAAGCAAGGATCAGCCCCTTCTTATTTGTGAACGCCGAAAGCGCCTTTGAGGATAAACACAGGGTCACAACCCGTTTTCACATGGGAAAATAGAAAGAGTTGTGCAAAAGGGGCCAGGGCGGTCGAGTCCAATCGCTGAAAGATTCATCGCATTCTCCGGGTGCCATTTGATCCGACCTCAAGCCTGGTTTTCACTTGAAGTAAATGAAGGTAAGAAAGAGTGGTTGAAACCTCTCTCCATTCATTAAGTGCAAGATATGGAGAGCCTGGACAACGGTCTGCTCGAGAGGGTCCTGTGTACCATTTTTTCCAAAGAGGCCATGCCCAATCCTCGATTAGCCAGAGGAGGTCTGCACACGCTAACTTGGCTCTTAATGGCTCAACTACTCCCCTTACAGGAGCCATGCGTAGTTAATATGGCGTCTGACGAAGGATATCTGTCTGAATTCGGTTGAAAGGACACCAAGCCTTGGGTGACTAAGCACGTCGATGTTAGGCGAATTTTCTGAGTATATAGACTCAGTCTTTGTATTTTGTAAAGTATCGATGGTTGAGCAAGGTTCCCGGTTGTAAAACTTTAATGAAGCACTGTTATTTTGGTTATGCCTGGACTCTTGAGACTTCTCGTCTTATGAATGTCAGTTTCTTTTACGTCTTTGTTTACACTGTGTTAGAACGACTCAGAATTCGAGAATCCAGTCGAGTTGTAACTGTTATAGGATGATGTAGATTGGATCACTGTAACATTTGCATTGTTTCTAATCGGTCCTTATGATTTTCTTAGCACTGAGCGACTTGGAATTGGAGAATCCAGTCAAGTCCCCCCTTTCATTTTCTCGAAGCTCTGAACCAGAGGATCTCGCACTCAGAGTTTTTATTCTACAAACCACTGAAAGAACCTGTCTCTGAGGTAGTTTGTCCACTCCTCTCATCAAGTCTTCAACCTGCTCATTTTCAAATCAACCAACTGACTGAAGTTAGATCAAGACCTCCTTTGTTTCTCACATGCCAAACCCAGTCCTTGAGTTTGAGTGATATCTTCCCGAGTCTCTACCCATTTGATCACCCATTAAAACTATCGTGACATAAAACTGATGGGCGTCGGGCTCTGCTCCTGCTACAATCCAAGAGTGACTTTCGTCTCCAACAGGTATTTGTGAGACTTCAACCCTACAAATAGTTATCACTTAAACGAAAGAATAAATTAGCTCCGAAATATTATGGACCATATCAAATTAACAGAAAAATCAGTCATGTCGCTTATGGATTGGACTTACCAGATAAAAGTCGTATCCACAACGTCTTTCATGTATCATGTCTAAAAATATTTGTTGGACAACACCAAAAGGTGCAAACTTTACTTCCCTTGTTGGATGAAGAAGGTAGAATAATTTTAGAACCAGAAGCCATTATTGCCTCTAGAGAAAAGAGGTTACAATCTCGCATAATCAAAGAATATCTTATCAAATGGAAAAACCTCCCAGAAGAAGATGCAGCATGGAAATCAGAACATTTTCGTTAGTTACACCCGTCGTTACCAGTGCTTTGAGGACAAAGCATTTTTAAGAGGAAGGCAATGTTATGAACATAAAATACATATAAATAGATATTCATAATATAATAATTAATTAGTAAATAGTAATTATTAATAATGAAAGGACATGTCTATTGGTGAAAGGGCACCCTTGCGTGGGTATATAAACAAGCCCTCATTCTCAAATTGTAATCATCTCATATTTTTATCAATTATTCATATTTTTATATATTATTATACACTTGCATACCTAGTTGTATACTACAAATAACATTCCTTCGAAATTTTGAGATCCTATGATATTTCAACAAAATAAATAAGAAATGTATGGGACTTACACTAGATTTACATTAAACTCATTGAGTGTAATTAATTTTGTCAAGAGACATAGTTTAATAATTAAAAATATTAAAATAATAATATTAAATAAAATAAAATAAAATGTACATTAGTTGAGTCATATATATAATTACTTTGAATAAATAACAATCAGTTTAAATTTATCTTAATTTTAAAGTGTTAAGAGGGATTAAATCTTTCGAGGTGCAAACCTTTAATCTTTCCTCAAGTTTTGAACTCTAAAAAAGGTTTATACCTAGATATATTTGATCTCTCTTGACCCTTTATAGATCTAGAGTTAAGATGGATCTAGTTTTTAAGAGATTTTTAAAATATTAGGCATTGAGAGAACATGTAGACTATTAAAATGTCTAAATATTTATTATGTCTAGTTAGTGTTGTTACATGGCAAACTTAATTTCACTATTGATAGTTTTAAAGAAAATGATTATACATGACACAATTGAAGAAAATGTTAATCGACTCGATATGTATGACTATAATTGCACTTGTAATTAGTCGTAATGAATGGTATTGAGTAACAAATAATTTAATTTTTTTTGGATAATAGTTGTATAGAGATTATTGAATATATCTAATATTTTTTAAATGAGGAAACATGCAAAATTATAGAATAGAACGAAAAAACTCAACAAAAAAAATCAATATAAAGAAAAAAAAATGGTCAACTAAATTATAAAAAAGAGATTATATATATATATATATATATAATTCTCCTCGCATACACAAGTTCTTCAATTTAGCAGTGTTTGAAAGAAGTAGAAGTAGGGTGTGTTGGCCCAACTCTCTATGGTATAGCCATCATTCTTCTTCTTTATGTTGATGATATTGTTCTTATGGCGAGGATTCCATACGATATTGACAAGCAACTAAGAATCCTCCAGTTAGAATTGGTAGCTCGGAGGTACTTCTACATAGGCGTGTTGACGGGCGAAAATGACCGTCCGTCAACTGGGAGAGTGGAACCGGTCCGGGGTTGTCTAAATAACCCAAGCCGTTTGGTATGGACCACCCTGACGAGTTTAACGGCTCCGTTGGCCGCTCTAAGGTCTCGTAAGAAAACCAAAGAGAAAGTGATTTAAGCTAGATGATCTAAACTAAGGAAACTAGAAACTAATAAAACAAACTACAGCTAACTATACTAATCTAACTATAAACTATACTAACTATTCTATCTACTAAATACTAACTATGATCATAATAACTCAAATCAACTACTTAATTGTCAGCGGCAATCATTCTTTATTCACAAATATACAATATGGACAGATTACAGATTTGATTAAAACCTGCAAAAATCATATGTTCGCTGCCCTAAGACAGCCAATGATCTATTTTTGTCTTTTTATATTTTATAAAACAGAAAGGAAACTAACTGCAATTAAATAATCTAATCTAAATCTAACTAAACTACTAATTAATTAAACGACAAACATCTATCTA
>JZKD02S1672728.1:195752-243148 GCA_000966675.3 Picea glauca
GAAACAATATGAGCAAATATGTTATAACTTTCAATAAATAGAACCAATAACTTTCATGCCCAAAGGTTTAATGGTGGAATATATCCAAATGCGTAATCAAGGTAAGACAATGATCGAGAACATAAGCTTGATAAACCTTTATCAATCATACGATAAACCAGTGATCAAGTATCAACCAACAAATCAAAAGACGACGACAATATAATCAACGAGATAGGTGTTTTCACATTTGCAATTGTGAAAACTGAGTCGAAATTGAATTGTAATGGTTAAAAAAAACGAGACACGTGTCCATTAACACAATGCGATAATGATTTGTCATGATACCGCAAGGGGTGTAGGCAGCTTTCGAGAGTAATCAAAAAAAAATGGGTTGGCTGCCAACAAGGCGGCACCCAGCATGCGGAAGTGACTGAGCACATTTCTCCCTAGTGACTTTACAATGCGTTTTTACAAAGTAACTTTATAAAGTGATTTTATAAAGTTGGGTCTTTTAATTTTTAAATGTAAAAATGACTTTATGATGTTATGGGTCACTTTAGTGACTTAAGTGACATCAACGAATGATTAAGTCATGACAGTTGATCTCAAGGGAAAGTGAAGAGTCACTCAAGGGAGATCAAGGGTTAGAAGAGTTACATTTTGAAATTGCTTAAAGGCATCTCATGAGGGAGAGAGAGGGTGCACATCTTGAGGAGAGATTGGAGGGAATGTGAAGGGTCACATTGTCCAAGAGAGAAATTTCTTGCTTGGAGGGAAAGAGTCACAGCAGAGGGAGTTGGCATGCATCCCTAGGTGAGGGATAGGAATGCATTCCAAGGTAGAATATTGCATTTATTGTTGTAAGTACTACAACTACAGGAGGAGGTCGTACAACAGTGATTGTTGGTCGTACAACAAGAGAAAAGGCCCAGAAATCGAGGGCTATCTTTTAACAGCTGGTTGGCTTGATTTTCTAGGCAATTTTGTTGAGTGAAGCATGTTCTGCAAGGTACATTAGAGTGTTGGTATTTTCCCTAGAGCTGAATAAGAAATTTTACCCTTAAGCTGTCATTTTTCCTATGTATTCTTCAAGGGGAATTGCCCAGAATTTATGGTGCCAAATGTGTTATTTTGTCTGTTGTTATGAGTTATTTTCGTTGTTGATTTAGTTTTATATCTATATCATCTAGTGTTTTTGCACATTAAGTAAAGTTTTGTATTGGGTTTTAATACTTTAATGTTGAAACTTAATAGGAGGTTGGAATCTGAGTTTGATATAGTGAGTTTCTTAGCTATATTTTCAACATGGTATCAGAGCTAGTGCTCTGAATTTCAATGGGAAGCTTTGGCACTTGGAACAACAAGTGATTTGCCAAGGCATTTGCTTGAAAGAAGGGGGAAAGAAGAGGTTCTTTGTCAGGTGGACAAAGATGAATTCCAGACTCAGATATGAAGATAGGTTGGAAGGGATCTCCAACTACCTACAGTGGAAGGTTAGAATCACAAGGGTTCTCTAGGAGAACTAGTTGTGGTCGTTTGCAAATACCATCGTGCTAGTACCTGTGTCAGAACTCATGAAGTGAAAAAAGCCTAGAATCGGAGTTGGTTTGGATAGCCCTCAAAGGGTTCACCAAGGAGTGGGAGGTTTTCATGAAGTCTATGGTGGGGAGAGAGAAGCTCCCTGACTGGAGTAAATTGTGGGATAAATTTACATAGGAGGGGATCCAGGAGGGGTCTCAGGAGAGGGCAGTGGATGGTGCGGATGATGAGAATGTTTCTCTTGTAGGAAAGAGAAATGAGAAGAAGAAGGACATGAGCAAGGCGAGATGCTTTTCATGTCACAAGACTAGCCAGTACGTTAGTCAGTGTATGAACAAGAAGGAGAAGAAGTTGGAACCAGAGATGTCAGCATCAACAAAAATTGCAGAGTGTGTTGAGAGACATGAGAGGGATTTTTCTCTCGTGATTGGTCCCTTGGGAAGTCATTTCCTAGTGTTCGAGGACATTGAAGTGTAGTTCATGGACAATGGCGCTTCTCGGCATATGACAGGGATGGGGCTAGTGTTCCTAAGTCTTTCAAAAACAGGTTCAGACTGTTGTGTGGGTGTTGGTAATGGCCCACAGCTTGCAGTAAAGGGGGTTGGAAGGGTTAGATTCCAACTAGAGTCAGGAGGTTGTCGAGGTATTGAATATTCCAAAGTTGACTGTTAACTTTCTCTTAATGTCAGCTTTGGATGAGAGTGGATTTGGAGTTGTCTTCTACATTGGACATGTGTTTTTATATCATGTGGGAGAAACTCCAGACACAACAGTTATGCTTGGTGTCGGGTATGAGAGGTTGTACAGGTTGTTGGGTCAACCTGTGTTGGGGTCCAGTGGATTTATGGATTCAAATTCTGTGTTGGAGAGTGGGCAGGTTGCACGGGAGAGAGAGTTGATATCGGGGACATAGTCCTCTTCCGGGACTCTTAGAGGACTCACCAGGCATGAGTCGACACAAATGGATGTTGAGGAGAGTGTGCAATTGCCTAGGAGGATTTCTTGAATTCATGGAACAACATAGGTAGCATCAAAGGCTTCCAATGAAGTCAGAGTAATGGCTTCATGTTCAAAAAGAATAGAGACTTTTAGCACAGGAGGAGCAGTTATGGCAGCTGATGAGTTGTTGACGGATTCTGGTGGTAATACCAGAAGTACCTCTCTTGCTAAGAGGGAGTGTTAGAATTGGTAGCTCGGAGGTACTTCTGCATAGGTGGTGCCCAGCATGCAGAAGTGACCGAGCACATTTCTCCCTAGTGACTTTATAATGTGTTTTTATAAAGTAACTTTATAAAGTGATTTTATAAAGTTGGGTCTTTTAATTTTTAAATGTAAAAGTGACTTTATGATGTTATGGGTCACTTTAGTGACTTAAGTGACCTCAATGGATGATTGAGTCATGATTGTTGATCTCAAAGGAAAGTGTAGAGACACTCAAGGGAGATCAAGGGTTAGAAGAGTAACATTCTGAAATTTCTTAAAGGCAGCTCATGAGGGAGAGGGAGGGTGCACATCTTGAGAAGAGCTTGGAGGGACTGTGAAGGGTCACATTGTCCAAGAGAGAAATTTCTTGCTTGGAGAGAAAGAGTCACAACAGAGGGAGTTGGCATGCATCCCTAGTTGAGGGATAGACATGCATTCCAAGATAGAAGACTGCATTTATTGATGTCTGTACTATAGCTATAGGAGGAGGTTGTACAGTAGTGATTGTTGGTCGTACAACAAGAAGAAAGGTGCAGAAATCAAGGGTTGTCTTTTAACAACTGGTTGGCTTGATTTTCTAGACGATTTTGCTGAGTGAAACCTGTTCTGCAAGGTACATTACAGTGATGAAATTTTATGGCACGATTTCCAAGATGTTTTGGTACTAGTGTTGACTGTACAGGGTCGTATAAGTCATACAGCCAAGGCACATTTCCCATGACTGAATTATGGCTGAGTTTTCTGGAAGAGTATCTTGTTGGAAAGTGAGATAAGTACTGTGTTTAAATGTTGTTGTAAAGGCTGTTGTAAACTATGATATTTTCCCTAAAGCTGAATAAGAAATTTTACCCTTAAGCTGCCATTTTTCATGTGTATTCTTCAAGGGGCATTGCCTAGAATTTATGGTGCCAAATGTGTTATTTTGTCTATTGTTATGAGTTATTTCCTTTGTTGATTTAGTTTCATATCTATATCATCCAGTGTTTTTGCTCATTAAGTAAAGTTATGTATTGAGTTTTGATACTTTACTATTGAAACGTAATAGGAGGTTGATATCTGAGTTTGATATAGTGAGTTTTTGAGCTATATTTTCAACACCTCTAAGAGTTTTGCTCATATTTTTGCTCCAATACAATTACTATAATTGTTAATACAGAGAAAATAAAAGTCATGATAATTAAATCCAAAAAAAACTCCTACATGATAATCATGGTTTGCATAATCACAAATAATAAATCATTTCATGGGTATTCATAATAATAATAATAATAATAATAATAATAATCTATTTTTAAGGTCACGACCAAGCCACACCAAATTGGTGTATGAAAACCCCTTGTTTGTGGGAAAAGGGATCCCCTCCGCCCAACGATTTGACTGGTAAAGTCTACGGAGGTATACATACCCTACCCCCCTCTAAATTTGAACTTGTGACCTCTTAGGAGAAAACACATACTCTTAACCATTAGACCCATATTCTTATGCAAAACCAAACATATTACCAAATTAATAATAAAAATATAATAAATTTTATAACATATACCAATGTCAATAATAAATAAATATGTTAACTTCTTGACATTTCAAATCTTAGACGAAGAAAAGTCTCTTTCTATTAAGTGCTTTCCACCACACGTGACGGCAGATCTCAGTTGTCCATTCTACTTGATACCAACGGCTCATGAGTCTCCGAATCAGATTTGGAGGTAACATGTTTTCACTGACAACTGTACTACGGACGAGCCGTCCAATCCAATTAAAAAAAAAAAAGTGATGACGTGTCAAAATATTCTGGGTATAACCGCTGACCGTCCAGTTCCTATCACGTGGGACGTTATCCTGTGAACTAATTCAATTTTGGCCACAAGCTTGCTGGCGATTCTCAGCCACGAATTTCATGGCACATATGGAATTGACACGTTGTACTCAATAAAAAGTGGTCGTGACGCCTATCACGTTTAAAGAAAAAAATTGGGCACTTTTTTTAATTTATTTTTTTCAGGTGGCCATGGAAAGTGTCATAAGCATTTGTGTTACTAAACAACACATCATTGCATTTCTCCGAATGAAGTAAAGCACTTCAACATAAACTAAGAAAGAGACATAATGAAATCAAGACCCTAGGGAGATGGTCATCTAAGACCACATCCTTTAATTAAATTGGAAGAGGAGGTACACTGAAATGGAGTTTGAGCCCAGCCCAAATACTAAGTATCTCTTTTAGTTTAACTTGTTATGGAGTTTGAACCCAGCCCAAATACTAAGTATCTCTTTTAGTTTAACTTGTTATGGAGTTTGAGCCCAGCCCAAATACTAAGTATCTCTTTTAGTTTAACTTGTTATCTAAATTACTTGTTAATGGGCGATGACATTCTCTATCAACTTATTAAAGATAGATTAGTACACATGTCCAAGGTATTAGTATACCATGAGAAAGTGTGAGAATGATTTTTGTCATTAAACAAAACATCATTACATTTCTTCCAGATGAAGTAAAGCGCTTCAACACAAACTAAAAATTGGGCAAAAAGAAAATCAAGAATCGAGGGAAACAATTGTCTAAGGGGAATCCTTCCATGAAATGAAGGTGTAGAGGTATTGTTGACATAGAGTTTGAGCACAAGGCCACACAAAATAAGCACCTCTTCTAGTTTAACAAGTTTATCAAAATCTACCCAATAATGGATCGCGATGTTCTTTAATTGTTTGTCACCAAATCTCATCTCTTACATGGAAACCCTTACTCTTTCTTCTTCTGATTGAGAAGGATTTTTGTCCTTAAACAAAACATCATTGCATTTCTTCCAAATAAAGTAAAGTGCTTCAACATAAACTAAAAATTGGGCAAAAAGAAAATCAAGAACCTAGGGAAACAATTGCTTAAGGGGGAATCCTTCAATGAAATGAAAGCAAATAGTATTGTTGACATAAGCTTTGAGCACAACCTCACACAAAATAAGCACATATTCTGATTTAACAAGTTTACTAAATATACCTAATAATGGATCGTGATGTTCTTTAGTTGTTTATCACCAAATCTCATCTCTTGGATGGAAACCCTTACTCTTTCTTCCTCCAATTTAAACATTTATCAAACCTTGTGAGGTTGAACCTACAAAGAGAACACATACAACACAAATTTATCCACTAGCTTAACCAATTAAAAGATGCACCACGAAGATTAAACTTCATTTCAGTCGCAGTTGTAACTCTCAAGGTTTTTCAAAAATAGACATAAAATATATCTTTTTACATCCTTTGTATTTCTTTGACTTCTATTACATACAAAAAAAATTCAAAATTGTTGGGCACTTAATGATTAGGCAACATGAATAATCGTAACAATCTAAACGTTGATATAATAAAATTATGTTATAAAATGGTTCTATAACCCATTAATATTCTCGTAATAGAATTAACAAAAATTAAACTCTTTAAAACTACTAATTATAGTTGCTTAACTTGAAATATACTTTATTCTCAATATTTAATACACACCGAAAACTATTCACAAAATAAAATAGCAAATTGTAATAGCGTAAAAATAATAAGTAGAGAATTGCTATAAACTTTTCCAATATTTTCAATAATTACATAGACATATACTAAGCTACGCTTTGAGTACATTACCATGATCTATGTGAACAAATGAAATAGATACGAATAACTCATCCACAATCCATAATATAACAACATATTATACCTAAACAATAATATACAAATATCACCATCCAACCAATTGAATCCTTCATATCATCAAAATATTATATAAATACATGTTCATAAGTATTCTCATGGCTAGCCATCTAGTCATTTACAAGTGAAACAATCATTACTCAATCACACGTCATAGTTGAGTTTCCCAACATGTTAATGTTTTTTTGGTCAATAAGCCTCTTAGGAAATCCATCATAATTGATTTTCATGGTTTCCTCAAGACCAGAAGAGGAATGAATTTTCATGGATTTTGATATGTCAATTGGCTTTGATATGGTACTAAAAAAAACTTCTAACTTGTTGTTTGTATCATTTGCAGCAAATAAACATATCTATGGAAATTTGTGATGGTTTTCTCCATCTCGATGTGTCCTAATATTTTGGCTTCTAACTTATTGTTTGTATCATCTGTAGCAAATAAAAATACCTATGCAAATTTGTGATGGTCTTATCCATCTCGACATGTCCTAATATTTTGGAATAGAGTGCCTTATGCAACAATTGTAATATGTGATTTCTCAACAGAATAAAAATAGTATTTAACTAGTGAAAATTTTCATCTTTCAGTAGATAATTAAATTATTGGGCTCATCATATAATGACTTTATTATAGATTTTTATAGTACTTAGTGTACATGTGCAAAGTCTAGACAATGTGCATAAGCCTCTTTATAAGCATTGAATCCAAAATACTAGAAATAACATACTTAATCCAACATCTTGTGGCCTTAAGGAACTTTTGTAACCTTATATGTGATTCATTTTAGTGCTTAATCACAATATTAACTTACACCATATAAGTGATCCACTTCATGTGGTGTGTGTTTGTTGATCTTATTTTGTGTTTGAAGAAACTAGAAAGCCTTGTAGTCACTATGGATGGATGAAAGTTTATATTTCAAGCAAATGATATTGTTAGTGCTTCATTGTTTTAGCCAACATGTACATGAATATGAGACATAGTTTATATATTTTAGAATTGTTCCTAAAAATGTGTTTGTGTATCATGTAATGACTTTGGTGTAGCATAAAAAAATGCACCCATAACATCTTTAGAGGCATCTACTTCAGTCTTAAAGGCTTATTAATAACATGTAAAGCAAGAACTATAGTAATCACAACTCTATGATCCCTTTAAATTCTTCCTATTCCATTTCACCTCAAATGAATTTTTCCTAATCGCAATTCAATTTAATTCAATAAATTGAATAGAGGTGGAACATATGAAAATTTTGCAATTAATTTCTTAAGATAATTTGCTATTTCCATGAAACTTTATAGATCATAAATTATCTTAATGATGTCCAATTGATAATAGTTAAACTTTATAGATCATAAATTATCTTAATGATGTCCAATTGATAATAGTTGAAATCTTTTCCAAGCCAATGTTAAATCTATCTTAATTCACTCAAAATCTAAAATAAACAAGGTATACAATATATATAATTTAACTTGTTCATCATTCTAATCATTATTAAGACCAAAATGCATAATCATTCCTTTAAATAACCTTTGACACATCTCAAAGATTATCTTCCATGTATCCTTTGACATAATACAAATAAAAGAGTATACAAAGTTCAAATCAATATTAAACAAACTTCCATGATTGAGAAATAAAGAGCTCTCGAAAGAACCCGAACCAATTTGATAGGTTTAAAAACCACAAATTTAAATGGGAATCATTAGATCGTTAAAGAAAGGGACAAAATGGGAGACACTTATTTTTAATGGGTGAGTGCACACTTACTTACCTTTAATGGGATATTTAATTATATTAATTATGGATAGGTTATAGGTTTATTATATTTATTGAAGTTTTGTGTATGTGTGAATATTAATATAGGAAAATGTTGCTATAGGTTTATTTATTGGGTTGAAAAGTATTTTTTTAATAATCATTAGAGATATGTAATTTAAGTAGTGAATCTGTATTAATACGAGGTATATATGTGTGAGAGAGAGATGGTAGTAAATTTTGAGTTCTAGAGTCTTGTTTCATATTTCTCGTCTCCTTCAAAGTTTCAATAATGTTTTGGTTGGAATTAGATCTTTTATTTATTTGATCTGTATATTTTTTTAAGTTATCTATGTTTTTTTAGATAGGATGCTAGTGAGGGGACCATACCCATACATGCAAGTTGAATTAATTTTCCTTCATAGAGAACTAAAATGTTTTCCCAGTAATTTTATAATTTATCAATAAAATTATGAAAAAAAATTGATATATATATATATATATATAAAATAAAAAATCTTATTTTATTAATAGGTGATTTTTACATCTAGATGTGCAATTCCTTCCTTGTTTAACATGGCTTTCACACACACACATATAAAGAATCAATATAAATTTATCTTAAATCTAAATTTATCATGTGTAAATCAAATTTATCAATGGGTGATTTTTACATCTAAATGTGCAATTACTTCATTGTTTAACATGGAGTTGACACATGACACATATATATATAATCAACATAAATTTATCTTAAATTTAAATTTATCATGTGTGAATCAAATTTATCAATGCTAAATAGTTTTTTCAAATTAAAAAAGCTTAAACAAAAGTTTGTCTACATAACTAAAATAACTTCAAACTAATTATTCTAAATCGTTAAGATTTTTATTATTATATCTAATTATTTTTATTATTGTATCTAATTGTTAATTTTATTGAGCTTTTCCTTCTATTCTTGTTGAGTTAGTTTATCCTTCATGTAAAAGTTATATAAACACTGTAAATTACTTAATATAAAGTAAAAGTTATTGTAAATTACTTAATTAAAAATAAATTAGATATTGATTGTTTAAACCTTGTAGAATATTCTTGCTATGATGTAAAACTCTGCTCATGAATGGAATAATTGAGATCATTGGTATGCCAGAAATTTTGATCTTCTTCAAATTAGGGTATTGTGCTCATCCATTTTGTTAGTTTGATACTAATCTTACACCTTAAGTTGATATTATATGTAATACATTATGACCTACTACCAAAAGATCTAATTTACATTTACATGACTCGGTGCTCAATTATCAAATAAGATCTGATTGTGAATTCAAATTCTTCTCAACATTACTAATCTTATGGACAAACGTGTCCTTATGTTTAAAAGTGGATTGCAAGAACATTTGTATTGCGATCTCATGGATAAACTTGTCCTCGAGATTAAAAGTGGATTGCAAGAACATTTGTATTGTGAATGGAAGTATATGGAAATCACCACACTTCATTCCACCTACAATCAAGCACAGTTTGCTAAAGATAAGTTTTTAGATCAGCGCAAAATTCAACTATGTCCATCCTCCTCCAATGTTTCCAGATTTGCACATTCAAAGCCTACACCTCTTGCTACTATAGGGTTATTATCTTTTTCACAATATTTTTCTTCTTCTTCTTCAATTTTTTGTCCATATTGTATGAAACAAGGACTTGATAAGTCTGAACTTTTCAAATTGAAGAAGAAACTTTAATTGTACAATATGTTCATGATGAGAAAGAAGATGATGCTCCCATTGAGGTCTCTATTGAAGACACAATTGATGAAGAGTTAAAGAGATTCAATAAAGTCACCTTGCTACAACAAATCCACTCCCCAAAAACCCTAGGGGTGTGTGCACAAAGTTGGTGGATGAAAAAGTGGCAAGGGGGTCAGTAGGAACGTGCACTCACAGAAATGTGTGTGCATTCTCAATAACGCACACATGTTCCTGATTATATAGGTTTGGTAAAGCCCGAACCTCCACTCATCTTGCACGCGGGCTTGTAGGCAGGAACACGTGTGTGTTCCTAAGCATGTGTGCGATCCGACGGGGTCATTGGTTGAGGTTGGCAGAGTATTGGTTCAAACATGTCTAAGACATGGAAATTCTTTGAGGTGACTCATTCTACTTGGAGCATAGTTTTGGACAGTTCGTTGGGACGTTTGACAAGTGAGGGCGTGTTGGCCACATTCATCACAAGTGTTGACTTATGGAGGGGTGACTTGACGAAAGGAGGTGAGTTGAGGACTTGTATTCATTTCGAGGATTGTGCGAAAAGACACATTGCAGCATGAAGAGATTACTTGGGCATGAGAGTTTCTCTAGCTTTGGGGAAACATGATTGAGGGTGAATCCTAACCATTCCAAAACATAATGATTGTAGCTTCATGAGACATTCTCCAGATCGTACTCCTCTGGATTGAGTTGAGATGATCTGTGAGAATGCCTATGTGATAGGTGAGTCATACTCCTTTGGACTGAGTTGAGATGACGTGTGTTAGTCTCTTGTCGTGCTCCTCTGGACTGAGTTGAGATGACTTGAGATGGTCACCCTTCGTACTCCTATGGAGTTAGTTAAGTTGAATTGAGATGGCTCTCCAATTCGTACTCATATGGATTTAGTTGAGTTGATCTGCTGAGAGTGACGTCCCTTGTGGTTGAGCACATGTGGACTTGTCCCTAGTGGTAGAGCACTAGAGGATGTGTATGAGACCCCTTGTTATATTTCCAAAAAGAAAGACTATTGTAAAACCCTAATTTGTATTATGAAGGGTACAAGTAGGCCCTATTGTGTAAAGACAATTAATATTATGTAAAAGATAAATTGTATTATTGATTTGTACAAGTCGGGCCTATTGTGCTAATAGACATATATATTCATTGAGTTAGGTCATGTATATATTAGAGATATACATCCCCATTGAGGATCATATCTCATACACTAAATGCATTCACTTGGAGACATGAAATTTGGTGCACACTCTTTTCTATGTGTTATCCTTCTTGGTCATAGAGCACCCTATTGTGTGTGCTAGGTTTTTCTGTGGAGAGGGTTCTTCTCTTGGCAATATAGTAAAGGGTTGTTGGGTCTTTCCCTTGTTGTAGAAGGGTTTTCCCAGGATAACTTATCGTGTCTTGTGCATGGTTATTCTTCTTGTGATCTTGATTTACTGCAGCTATTGTATTGTTGCATTGTTTATGGTTCAAGTTCATGCTAAATTGAAAATAAACTACATGTGCTTGAGCTAAAATTAAAAAATTTAACATGATATCATAGCTATGTTCCTGAAAGATCCATTGCACAAGCTACTCTAGCACCTTTCCAAGCTAGTCGTCACCTTCTTGTTGCAACTGTAAAAATGACCCTTACCATTTTCCTTGTCAAGCTAGTTTTAGCACTTTCCCTTGAGAGTTGGGCCTAAATTCTTCACATACAGGTACATCCTAGTCCAGTGCATCACCTGCAACTTTCAAATTGAAAATTAAAGAAGTTTGGATTTTCGGCCCTAGCATTTCTAGGGTTTTTTCATATTTCGGTTTCTAGGGTTTCTGCGGGACGTTGGGGAATTTTTGCAGCTCACTGGGGTTCTTTTTACTCTGATTCTTGTTGGCAGTCATAAGTCCAATGAAACCTATGGTTTCTAGTCATTAGTTTTTCTGAAGCTAGGGTTTCTAGCCTAGCCATTAGGGTTTGTGAAGAATCTGCAAGCCATGAGGAATAGAACTTTGGTGGAAGATAGGCTTGATGGATCAAGCAACTTCAACTCTTGGAATTCAATATTCTGCATCACTCTAGAAGAGAGTGACCTATTGAGATTGATAGAAGGAACTCTACCAGTAATAGCTACTGATGAAGAAAAGGTTGAATGGAAGACAGATGATGTCAAAGCTAGGAAGATAATCATCTACTTAGAAAGAGATCATCTACTACCTCGCATATCTACCTTGAGGCCAACTTATCTAATGTATGATGTGTTGAAGAATATGTTTGAGAGCAACAACACTAACATAGATCTTACATTGAAACATCAACTTCAAAATCTCAAGATGACAAAAGCTGACACCATTACTACCTTCTTCATGAAGATTTCAGAAATCAGAGATCAGTTAGGTGCCATTGGAGAAACCATAACAAAAAAAGAGCTTGTCATGATTACTCTCAATTCCCTTCCAAGCCACTAGGAACCTTTCATTCAAAGTATCAGTGGAAGAGAATACTTACCTTAGTTTGATCATCTATGGGAAGACTGCACTTAGGAGGAAACCAAACTTATGGCCAGAGGTGTGCAAGACTCCCATCCTAATGATAATCAATCCCTTGCTTCTCATGCAAAGAGAGGCAAAATAAATAGAAGAAGTTTCAGCAAATCATTCAATGACAAGAAAAATTCAGCAGCTCCAGGTCATGAACAAAGAAAAGACATATCAAAGATTCAATGTTTCAGATGTGACAAGTATGGACACATTGCAAGAAATTGTCCTAACAGAAAGAAAGGAAGACAACATGCCTCCACTGTCGATGTTGATTCAGATCCACCTCAGAGAGATGAAGACATAAAGGATGAGGTGTTCTTCTTCATTTCATCACTCTTAGGTACAATTCCTACTGATAGTGATATTTGGTTGATTGACAATGGTGCTTCTAGACACATGACTGGATATAGAGAACATCTTACAGACCTTGTAGAGAAAGAGTATTGTCTGCATGTTTTACTTGGTTATAATGTCAGATATAATGTGAAGGGAATTGGATCTTCTTCTTTCCAACTAGATTCTGACATACCACTTCAATTAAGTGAGGTACTATAAGTACCTGGGATGAAAAGGAACCTTGTCTCAGTTTCTTCCTTAGAGGATAAAGGCTACAAGGTTATTTTCTCTGAAGGAAAATTTATTGCATGGCACAAGAACTCACGTATGGATTATGCCCAGGTGATTGGTGTTCGAGAAAATAGTTTGTACATATTGATTGTCCGACTAGTCTAGGCCTTATTACATGATATTATCAGCTTGAGCGAGTTATGGCATCGGAGACTTTCTCATTTACATTATAGAGCCCTTCCCGCCCTGGGGAAGATGGTGATAGGCCTTCCAGAGATACATATCGAGCATGATGGCATTTGCAGAGGTTGTGCTCTTAGCAATAATGTCAAGGGGTCCTTTTTGAGCAGTGACAATAGATCCAAGGGGATCTTGGACTTGATACATACATATTGTGGACCCATGATTGTTGCTTCCTTGAGCAGATACTTGTATTATGTTCTTTTCATCGATGATCACTCTCGGAAGAAACGGATTTACTTCTTGAATACCAAGGATGGAGTCCTTGAAATATTTCAATATTTTAAAGCTCGGATTGAGAACCTGACTAAGAGGAAGATCAAGGTGTTGAGATCAAATAATGGAGGAGAGTACACCTCCAGGAATTTTAGTGATTTCTTTATTGAGACAGGGATCAAGAGGGAGTACATTGTTCTTTATAACCCTCAGCAAAATGGACTTGCATAGAGGAAGAACATATTCATTGTTGAGGCAACCAAAGAAATGATAAATGATCAGAATCTACCTAAGATTCTTTGGGTAGAGGCATCCATGATAGTTGTGTATGTTCATAACAGGAGTCCTCATAAGATTCTGAAGAACATGACTCTTGAAGAAGCTTTCACCAGAGTGAAGCCTGAGGTTGGACACTTCAGGATATTTGGGTGTCCAGTATACATTCATGTACCCAATGAAAAAAGGACCAAGTTATACCCTTTAGGAAGAAAGGGTACATTTGTGGGGTACATTGAATCTTTGAACGCATACCGGATCTACATCCCTAGTTAGAGACAAATCGAGGTTAGAAAATATGTCACCTTTGAGGAAGAGATAGCCTTCCGAAGATCTAGAGAATATCATATGGATACTGACAGGGAGAAGAAAGAAGAGACAATACCTTCTCCCCCTTCATCAGTTCAGAGAGAGACAGTTATTGATCCAATTGATCCAGTTGATCCTGCAGCTCTAGTTGATGTTCCCAAAGACATTGCAGTAGGCCAAAAGAGGCTTGCATGGGCTCAACGGACTCTGTAGGAGGGAGGGACATGAAGCTCCTCATGGTACATTTCGAGAGAGCAAGGGACCACAGATATTTTCTAGCTATGTTTCAGCCATGACCCACATCATTGATACAGAGCCTTCTTGTCATGGAGAAGTAGCAGGTCAGTAGGTTTGGAAATATGCCATGACCGAAGAGTATCAATCCATCATGAAGAATGATGTGTGGGATATTGTTCTGAGATCGAAAGGGAAGTCTGTAGTGACTTCCAATTGGATATATAAGATCAAACATGCAGTTGATGGAAATGTCGAGAAGTACAAAGAGAGATTTCTGGCTAGAGGATTCTCTTAGGTGGAGGAAATAGATTATGAGGAGACATTTTCTCATGTTTCCTGATACACTTCCATCCATACAATTATTTCACTTGTTGCATCCATGGGTTGGAAACTACATCAGATGGATGTGAAGACAACCTTTCTCAATGGAGAGATTGAGGAAGAAGTTTACATCGAGCAGCCAGATGGATTTGTGATACATGAGAAGGAGTCTCATGTGTGCAGGTTAAAGAAAGCCATGTATGGACTAAAACAGGAACCTTGTGCATGGTATGAGAAGATTGATGGATACTTGATGAGTTTGGGCTTCAAAAAGAGTGTTTTTTATCCCAACCTATACTACAACTAAGAGGCGGGGGGGGTGGTGAATCAGTTGTTATTGTGCTTAAACAATTATGCCCATTTTAAACTATTTACAGAACACTCAATGATTATCACAATAATGCATGTAAGTAAGCAATAGAATATTCAACATCAATCACACACATGAAATACACAGAGACATATATTCTTGAGGAAACCCATAAAGGAAGAAAACCTCTTCTTCTTGATATGATAAGTAGTCTTTATTTTTGGTACATTATCATTATTATGAGCACCAACTCATTTTGAGGCTACCACCTCTGATTTACAAGCAGCAACTTGTTGAGAGCAACAACTCTCTTGATTCTCTAGCACCCACTAGAAGGAAGCACCAACTCCCTAAGTGTTCCAGCACCAACTGGATGGAAGCATCAACTTCCAGTTACATAGGCACCAACCTGTATAATAGAGAACAATAGTTCTCCCTTGCACCACCCTACCACCCTGGTTTTTCTAGCTGCAACCAGATGGAAGCTACAACTCCCTGTGTTCAAGCACCCACTTGAAACTCTGAAGACAACAGTCCTCCCTAGAACCTCCCTACCACCCTGAAATATAAATCTTTGCTTTCTGCAATTTATTACAGTGATACAATATTTATCAATGGCTTACCAATCTCATCATTGTTATGCTACACTGCTCTGCTCTACATGCATCAGTGTCTTCATGCTCGCATATTCTTATTCTTTATGTTCTTCTGCTCTATCTCTACATGTGCACCTATGCTTTCTCTTCATGTCTCATATATGTATCTCTGTTTTTTCTTTTTCTTTTGCATCTTATGCTCTATGCACCATTTTCGTTCTATGTGTTATGCCTCTTTTGTGTGCTTCAATTGCTTCTACCTGCATGAATAACTATACAAAGAAGCAACACTCTCTTCTTTGTTATGTGTACAATTATCATGCCAAATCCTCTACCAGATCATACACACAACTCTTTCATTGTACTATGATCAACGGTTGAGAATACACCCGAAGTGATATTTCAGATCGGACGAATTGTGTCCTTGTTGACGTGGGCTGCCACATGTCCTTGCTGAGGTGGTATGTTGACATGGTTGAGACATGTAGGCAGAGTAGTGGAGTGTGAATGCAGAGCACACTAGTGGAGTGTGGCGTGTAGCAAGTAGTGGAGTGTGACGTCGGAGCACAGAGGTGGTATGTATGAGTGGTTTGGTGGTTTACTCGGAGGGGGGGTTAGGCGGTAAGTGGTAATGAGAGAGGGGGGTCCGAGTTAACAGGAAGATGACATGTATGAGGGTCCCACATGGAAAACACCACCAAATAGGACCCCCCGTTAAAGACAGAAAGGTCGGGGGGTCTAATATGCCTTGTCGACCGTAGATCTGACTCCCTGATTCTCGGTTGCTGAGATTAGAGCGTCCTTTTCATAACTTATCATGTCCTTCCACTTTAGAATGATCTGACAGCCAAAATTCACTTCGTATGATTCAACAGTCGAGGATTTATTTTGGCTCTCTGGGTCTCCGGGCTTCGGGTATTTCAAATCTCAAACTGACGCTCTGGATCTGACAGCCCAGATCCACTTCGAACAATCTGATGCTTGATATATTCTTTGGAAGATCTGACGACTGAGATTTACTTCAGATGACCCGACATTCGAGAGTGTATTTCGACGCTCCGGATCTTTGGGCTTCGGGTATTTCAAATCTCAAACTTGAAATTCTTGAAGTGTATTTTTTTCCGAAGCTCAACCTCCTCACATCTTTATACCCAAAACGAATGTTGTTCGTTTGATCAAGATCTTAGATCAACGGCTCGATCTGTCTGTGATGCAACTCTTATATCTCATCTAACGACTGACAGAAATTCGCATAAATGAGATCTCAGATCTTACCTCGCTTATCTTATTCTTCCACTCGAAAATGATATGATGGTTGACTGGAATTCGGGTTTGATCCGACAGCTGACGGGTATTCGGATAATCAAATTCTCAACCCTTTAGCCCTGCTTATCCTATCCTTCAACTTTAAAATGATCTGAAGGCTAACGGAAATTTAGGTTTGATCCGACGACTGATAAGTATTTGGATGATCGAGATCTCAGATCTCAGCCCTTGCTTATCCTGTCCTTCCACTAATTAAATCCAACGATTATCGGGTATTCCTCCTGAGCTTATCCTCATTGCAAATCCACTGGATCTAATAGTTGTTGGTCCTTTGTGCTTAGATCCAACGGATGGGATCTATTCCTCTCTTGCGCACTCATTCCTCTTATCTGGACTCTGATCTAACTATCCATATTCTTCATAGTGTTTGATCAAATGGCCACTGTCTCTCTTCTTCCTGAGCTTTTGATCTCTCTGACTTAGAAGGTTTTCTAAGTGTTCAAGGGTCTCGAACTTTGCTCCTCCTATGAGTCCTTATGACTTTGCGCCACGTCTGCATTTCTGAAAAATGTTATCTCTCCTAATCTTTGACAATGAAGTTAACCATGGCCCTTGCACACACTTGCGCTCTACTTGCAACTCTGTATTATTCCTCCTGAGCTTGATTCCTTCTGCAAAATCAAGGATTCTAAGGAATCATGTGCATGCTCCTTGCTTCCTTCATGATAACCTCTGGCTATCTGGAAACTCGAACTCTCTGCACTATGCGTGTCCTCCTGAGCTTGTAGACAACATTTTTTTCATTCTCGATGCTATCATTGTTTATTTCTTGTTTGTTGTCATTGATGCCAATATGCCATTGTCGTTGTTGTTCTTGCCATCAATGACAAGCGCATTCTGCATGTAAACATGCCATCGGTTCTATTGTTCTTTCCATTAATGACAAGCACACTCTGCCTGTAAGCATGCCAACACATTGTTGGTGATGAGTGCTTGATTTTGGTCTTATGTTTTGATGACTTATTCCTCACCGGTTCAGAAAGCCTTATTATTGAATGCAAACATGAATTGGCTTCTGAATTCGAGATGAAATACCTTGGTATGATGCACTACTTCTTGGGACTAGAAGTGTGGTAGAGGACTAATAAGATTCTCCTGAGTCATGGGAAATACACAATTGAGATATTGAAGAAATTCAGGATGACAGACTGCAAACCCATGGCTACACCGATGGCGATGAATCTGAAGAAACTGAGCGAGACTTCTTTCGATTCAGGTGATATTGATCCACATCTTTATAGACATTTGATTGAATCATTGATGTATCTGGTTAACACTAGACCTGATATATGCTATGCAGCGAGTGTACTCGGTCAGTTTATGAGTTAGTCGAGACAAACACATTGGATAGAAATGAAGCATGTGTTGATATATTTACAAGGCACAATTGGTTATGGACTGAGATATGCCTCCCGTGTAGACATGAGATTGTAGGGATGTGTCGATGCAGATTGGGAAGGGAGCGCAGTGGACCAGAAGAGCACCTTCGGTTGTTGTTTTACTTTGGGATCTTCCATGGTTTCCTGGTGCAGCAAGAAACAGACTTTTGGTGCTTTAAGTACCTCAGAAGAAAAGTACATTGCATTATGTGTGGCAGTCTGCAAAGCAGTGTGGCTTCGCAAGCTCCTTGTAGACTTATTTGGACATGATATGGATTCCACTGTTATCCATTGTGATAACTAGAGTTGTGTGAATCTCTTAGAGAATCATGTGTTTCATGATAAATTGAAACACATTGAGATCAAATACCATTACATCAAAGATATGGTGCAGAGGAAAGCAGTACATGTGCAGTACCTTTCTACACACGAGCAAGTTGTAGATGTCTTCACCAAACCGCTTGCTAGGATGAAGTTCAAGTAATTCCGTAAGAGACTTGGCCTGGAGGAGAATGCCTCCATAGCTAACAAAGAGTATTGATGATTGTAGCTTCATGAGACATTCTCCAGATCGTACTCATCCAGACTAAGTTGAGATGATCTGTGAGAATGCATGTGATAGGTGAGTCATACTCCTCTGGACTGAGTTGAGATTACATGTGTTGGTCTCTTGTCGTGCTCCTTTGGACTAAGTTGAGATGACTTGAGATGGTCTCCTATTGTACTCCTATGGACTTAGTTGAGTTGAATTGAGATGACTCTCCAGTTCGTACTCCTATGGATTTAGTTGAGTTGATCTATTGAGAGTGACATCCCTTGTGGTTGAGCACATGTGGACTTGTCCCTAGTGGCAGAGCACTAGAGGATGTGTGTGAGACCCCTTGCTATATTTTCAAAGAGAAAGACTATTGTAAAACCCTAATTTGTATTGTGAAGGGTACAAGTTGGCCCTACTGTGTAAAGACAATTAATATTACGTAAAAGATTAATTATATTATTGAGTTGTACAAGTCAGCCCTATTGTGCCAATAGACATGTCTATTCATTGAGTTAGGTCATGTATATATTAGAGGGATACATCCCCATTGAGGATCATATCTCGTTCACTAAATGCATTCACTTGGAGAGATTAAATTTGGTGTGCACCCTTTTCTATGTATTATCCATCTTGGTCATAGAGCACCCTATTGTGTGCACTAGGTTTTTCTGTGGAGAGGGTTCTTCTCTTAGAAATATAGTAAAGGGTTGTTGGGTTTTTCCCTTGTTTGAGAAGGGGTTTCCCAGGATAACTTCTTGTGTCTTTTGCATGGTTATTCTTCTTGTGATCTTGGTTTACTGCAGCTATTGTATTGTTGCATTGTTTATGGTTCAAGTTCATGCTAAATTGAAAATAAACTACAAGTGCTTGAGCTAAAATTAAAAAATTTAACAGTCTGGACATGCAGTTATTGGTCCAAATTGGCTAATTGTTCCATGAGGTGGACAATGGGGTCAATTTGTCATAGGTGAATTTTTTTGGGGGTGACTTCATAGTGCAACAAGGTGAAGGGTGACCTTGCATTGGTCTGAGATTGTTGTGAAATAGGACCAAATTGTGGAAGGAAGTCAAAGTACAGACACACTACTAGGTTCAAAGTGCAACACTTAGACATTATGGAGGATATCCTTGATGAAGATCGGATGATGGCAGCAATAGTAAGGAAAGTATGGAAACTTTCCTTAGTCTTTGAGGTTGGACAAAGTGATAGAAATGCGGATAGAAAAGACTAAGTTCGGGCATGAGGATGTGCATGCTCACGGATTGGGCATGACGGTTTGATTAGTTTCCCAACCAATTCAAGACGTGGGGGTTGACAGTGCGCATAGACATGGAATAATTGGTTGAAGTATGGACGCAACAGAAAGATCACTGGATTTCAACACTTAGGCGAAATTTTGAAGTGAAATGGGCAGCATTAAGTTAATGCAAGCAACGACAACAACGACATTGCAATGAGATAGTGTAGTAGAGTTGGGTGATTTTCATCCTTAGAGCTAGGTGAAGTGACCGTATTGACTCAAGTAGTAGATCATGCAAATCTGGGTGCAATATAGTTTGGTTTGTTGAAAACTTGGGGTTTCCACTTCGCAAGGAAACTTGGGTTTTTTACTTTCGCATAATTTGAGGTTTCCATTTGGCATGAAACTTGGAGTTTGCAGCGGACTTAGTTGCGATGGGGGGCACAAGTTCAAGCAAAGACTTGGAGATCGCATATTTTGTGGATTTTTTTAGGGATGGAAATGACTTGAGGCGAGGAAGGATGTAAGGTCTTCGGCTAGATGGGTGTGGAGACCTTCGTGCAAGTCTTCAAGGAGATCAAAATCGGGGTTGCTTTCACACCCAAATTGGACAAGTGGGTTCCTTGGATCTGCAAACGCATCGAGGATATTTCCACAGCATGAAGTGACCAAGAGATTGGGGCTTATCGGCATGAGGGGCACACAAAGGTTGGGTGTGTCGGTCCCAAGTGGCACAACGGTTGACGAGTGCATGGGTTTGTTTGGGAGACCAGGTCCGCGAAGGGGTGTGATGATTCATTTGGACATATGGGTTCGTGAAGGGACATGACACCCCCAAAGGACATGGTGGTTCGCGATGGTGACCTTTCAAGTCCCTATAAGTGAATAAGGGAACACAACCATGGGAAGAGATTTCAATACAAGGAGAGCAAGAAGATCTCTAAGGTTCTTAGGCAGGCTAAGACAAAAAGGGGCGAGCTCCATCAAGGAACCAATTCTCTCCACATGGGAGGACTTGTGTTTATTTGAGGTGGATTTGGTTGATAGAGTTGGGAAAACTTCTTTTTGACCGATTTTTGGGGAAGTTTTGAAACATAGGCATGTTGGAGGCATGTGTGAGGTAGAACTGAAATGAACTCTGTGACAAATATATATATATAAGAATGAATAGTAAGATGATTACAAATGAGAATGATGGCTTGCTTATATACCCATGTAGGGGTGACCTTAACCAATATACATGTCCTTTCATTATTAATAATTATTATTTATTAATTATCATTCAATTATTATGTTATTAATAATACCTATTTTATATGTATATTTATGTTCATAATGTTTGGCATAGCCACAACAGAGAAATCGACATAGATCTGATGAATTGGTTAGAGAGCGATGAGAGTGAGTATGCAATGTTCCATCCCCTCCTACATGGGGAAAGGAGTTTACCACCTTGGCCCTTTTCTACTTCTAAGGGGGGCATACCCCTACAGGTTGTCAATGGATGGCAGCCACCCCTTGAGGAGCCTCCCATTGTTACTAGATGGGGCTCGACCCCAAATGATCATGATGAGCCTCCATCAGATGTGGGTATTCTAGTTTAATGTTTGAAGCCTTTGGTATTTTTCTATTATATTATACTCATTATATGCTCAATATTTTTGGGTCAAGCTAAGCCAATTTTGAGTTTTATTTTTAGCTTATACTAGAGACTATGACTATTATGTCTCTGGCCAAGCCTTTTTGCATTAAAGCAATGTATATTTACTCGTTGTGAAAGGAAACTTTAATGTCAAAATATATCAACCCCACACCTTGTCACTTCAATTATGATAAAATCAATATTGGATCGTGAAACTCCAGATGCACCCAATGATGATGATAAGCCCCCGCCAAGTGTGAGTTATTATGGTTTAATCTTTGGTCTTTTGCCTTTTACTACTATTTTGATACTTGTTATATCCTCAAGAATTTTGTCTTAAGCAACCCAATTTTGAGTTTTGCTTTAACTCACGATGCAAATTATGGCGGATGCATTTGTAGCCCACCCTTTTTGTATTAAATCAATGTATGTCTTGTTTTATTAATTGTCAAAGGAAACTTTACTATCAAAATATATCGAGCCCACTCCTTGTTGGGTATGTGTTATATTCTTTGAGGGGGGGGGCACCAAGCCCCCCCTTAGGGGGTGAAGTCCCCTCGCACAGGGGTTCGCGGGCAACGCCCACAAGAAAAAAAGTTTTCCTCAAGAAACATGTTGCATTTTTGCCTCGATTTTCATGTCCATTGTTGGGCAGTTTTTTGACACATGGTTTTTTCTAATGTTTTTCTATTTTTGGTTAAGGAATTAGGGTTGTTAACTAATCCAGGCCATTGGGTTAGGGTTTTGGATGTCATTGGCTCCTATATGTATATTGTATTGTAAATAATGTATCACTATGAATGAATATAGAATATGTTGGTTTTCTCAGTTTGGGTTTCCAGGGGAAAAATATTTGTGTAATGTTTGTATTTTCCATTGTATATTTTTTGTTCTTTTACTGAAAATATGTTTGCAATAAATATTGTACAAGGTTAAATCTATATTTGGTATCATAGCTTTGTTGGCTTCAAGGGGATGCCTTTGTGGTCAAGGGTTTGGCTCAGGACTGTGATAAGCCTTGTTACAGTGGGAGATCTATGGTATTGATTTTTCAAGTGAAAAGAAATGGAAAGAAATTCATGTGAATATTATGGTAGCTTCGGGAGGTATGAACCTCTATTGTGACCTATGAAGAGACTAGAATCCTCTGGAAGGAAGCAAAGAATTGAAGGAAACCCTAGACAAGTTGTCGGCTGAAAAAATATATTTAAATTGAATTTATTGATGCCCAGAAGGAGAAGTGAGCCCCAGTTAGTCTGGCCAGTCCACTATAAATACAGGGCACCAATTTCATTATTTCACATCTCAGCAGTTGCAGTGAGAGCTAAATCTGCGCAGGCAATTGCAGGCAGCAGCAGTTTTGTGCGCAAGTTTTCTGGGATAGCTGGAAAGTGGTGCGCTAGCTTCTGGGTGGGATCATCTATTCAATTTAGTTTCTATTTTCTCGCTTAGTGCATTTAGCCTCTCTTGGCTATTGATTTCTACCAGGATTCTCTTCTCGGTCAAGGTCAAGGTACTCGGAGGGTGGCTTCGGCCTGTGGTTGGGTGATGAGGGTATCGTCGATGGTTAAACGAGCACAATCCTCTATATTATAACAGGTTATGGGCCCACACCCCTTCAATCAGCCTAAAATGATGGAAGGAAACATAATTGTTGGGTATTGAGCTCATTAAGGAACTGCCACTAGGGTTACTAGCAGGAGCATCTTCCAAAGAACTGCAGCTAGGGTCACTAGCAGTAGCAGTTGCAGAAACCCTAATTCTTAGATCTGGCACCTTGTGATGGAGCATCTCGCTCAAGGAGAAGATATTCAAATGTTCCCTAACCCAGTGCACCTATTGACTTTCTCAGAATATATAAATGACGAAGTTGAAGTTTTGGATCAAGGCATGACTAGTTACAAGTCAACCGAAGACGTGTGAAACAATCAGTCTCTTACACTACTCAACACTTACCGGGAAAATTGAAGACGATATGTGGATAATCGATAGTGGAGCTTCCAAGCATATGACGGGAGATCAAGCTAGACTCTCAAATCTAAATGAGAGAAAGACATCGTACAAAGTGGATCTTGGAGACAAAAGCACCTACCCTGTCGAAGGATTTGGACAAGCCTCCATCAAATTGGAATCAGGTAATCATGTTCACTTAAACAATGTTCTATATGTACCTGGTTTAGAAAATAATCATGTATCAATATCATGTTTAGAAGACAAAGGAAACATAATAGCCTTCATAGATTAAAAAGTGTTATCATGGCAGAAAGATTCCAGCCTAGAAGATGCTAGGGTTATTGGAAGACGTGAAGGGAATCTATATAGACTACTAGAATGAAATGAAGAAGCCCTAGTACATGACGAAATCAACCATAATGAGCTTTTGCATAGAAGGTACACTCATATCAATTATCAAGCATTACCTTTCCTCAGGAAGATGGTTGAAGGGATACCAGAATTGAAGTCTACACACGAAGGAATTTGCAAGGGATGTGCCCTTGGGAAGAATATCAAGAAACCATTCACAAGCAGCAACAACAGATCTAAGGAGACCCTAGATCTAATACACTTAGATGTTTGTGGTACAATTACAGTCAGATCTTTAGGAGGATCTCTCTACTACGTAACATTCATAGATGACTATTCAAAGAAGATGTGTCTATACTTAGTGAAGTCAAAAGATGAAGTATTCAGCAAGTTCCAAGAATTCAAGGCAGAAATAGAAAACCTTACAAACAAGAAGATCAAGACATTAAGAAAAAATAATGGAGGAGAATACACCTCAAAGGAGTTCGTTGCATTCTACAAATCAGCAGGGATTAGGAGGGATTTGATTGTTCCTCATAATCCTCAACAAAACAGTGTAGCAGAAAGAAAGAACAGATCTATCGAAGTAACAGTAAAATCCCTATTAAACGATCAAGATCTATCCATGTTTCTATGGGGAGAAGCAGCAATGATGGCAATATACCTACAGAATAGAAGCCCTCATCGCATATTGAAGGACTGACACCAGAAGAAGAATTCTCAGGTAAGAAACCTAACATAGAAAACTTAAGAATATTTGGATGTCAAGTTTATTCTCATATTCCCAAAGATAAAATAAATAAACTAGAACCCTCGAGAAAGAAGGGGATATTCGTGGGATATAGTGATTCGTCCAAAGCCTACATAATATATATTCCAGATCAACACAAGATAGAAGTAAGCAGAGACGTAACATTCAATGAAAGAATGGACTTCAGAAAATCTATTGAAGAAACTATACAGGAAGAAGAAATTGAAGAACCAAATGAATAAAACACAGAAGGTGAAAATAATGAAAAGGATCAACCTGATCATCCTATGGAGATATGTGAGAACGTTGATCCAGATAATATACCAGAGAACAAGAAACAACCATATTGGCTTGAATCCACCTTACAAGACGCAAAAAGAATCAAGGTTCCAGAAGGAACATCCAGGAAGACTAAAAGACCGAAAAGATTCTCAAGTTATGCAGCATACATGACAAAGCTTCTAGATGAAGAACCTACTACATTTGAAGAAGAAGTTAAAAGGGGACAATGGAAAGAAGCTATGGCGAAATAACGTCAGTCCATTATGAAAAATGAAGTATGGGATTGTACCCAGACCTAAAGAGAAATCAGTTGTAACTTCAAAATGGGTATACAAGATCAAACATGCAGCAGACGGAAGCGTGGATAAATATAAGGAAAGATTCGTGGCCAGAGGGTTCTCCCAGAAGGAGGGAGAATATTATGATGAAACCTTTTCTTTGGTGGCAAGGCATACCTCCATCAAATATATCATATCTCTTGCCACTTCCATGGGATGGAATCTACACCACATGTATGTAAAGACAACCTTTCTCAATGGAGCTATTGAAGAAGAAGTATATATTGAACAACCTCAAGGATTCAAGGTACATTCCAGAGACACTCACGTTTGCAGACTGAAGAAATCTCTATATGGACTCAAGCAAGCTCCAAGGGCTTGGTACACTAGAATGGATAGCTATCTAACTAGACTTGGTTTCTCCAAGAGTCATGCAGATCCAAACCTTTACTACAAAGTCGTGAACAATGCACCTATAATTCTACTATTATATGTTGATGATCTATTCATAACATATGAAGAATCTCTAATCATCTAGTGCAAGAAGGATTTAGCCTCTGAATTTGATATGAAATATCTAGGTCTCATGCATTATTACTTGGGACTAGAAGTATGGCAGAAGCGTGGTGAAGTATTCCTTGGACAAGGAAAATACGCAATAAACATCCTTCAGAAGTTTGGAATGATGGACTGTAAGTCCATGGACACTCCTATGAATGCAGATATAAGAAAAGTGAAACTCCCAGATTCCAATCCAGTAGATCCATATCTATATCAGCAGCTAATTGGATCATTGATGTATTTGGTAAATACTCAACCAGATATTTGCTTTGTTGTAAATACATTAAGTCAGTTCCAGGTGGAACCTCGACAAGAGAATTGGATAGTTGCAAAGCATGTCCTAAGATATATTCGTGGGACAATAAACTATGGCTTAAGATATACCGCATCCAGTGATATCCAACTTCATGGATTCACAGACTTTGATTGGGCAGGAAGTGCAGAAGACAGAAAGAGTACTTCAGGTATGTGTTTCAGCTTGGGCTCCGCTATGATATCTTGGAGCAGCAGGAAGCAGAAGTCTTTCACACTCAGTATAGCAGAAGCAATGTATATGGCAACTTGTGAAGCATGCAGAGAAGCAGTATGGCTAAGGAAGCTAATATTTGATTTATTTGATCAGACTCCAGAATCGACCACAATATATTGTGATAATCGGACTTGTATAAGATTATCCGAGCATCCAGTGTTTCATGAAAGGTCAAAGCACATTGAGATCAAATACTACTTTATCCGAGATAAATTCCAGGAAGGAGAGGTAAAGCTCGAGTATATCCCCACTGATGAGCAGACAGCAAACATCCTGACAAAACCTCTTTCCAGAATCAAGTTTGCATATTTCTGAGAGAAGATGGGTATCGTGGAAATAACTCCCTTAGTTGAAAGGGAAGATTCTCTAGGATAGAGAAGGTACGCAAAAATATTCTTGAAAAACATTTATTTTTTGATAGAAATAACTCTCCAGTTAGGAGGGAGCATTGAAAATATTATTTATCTTTGTAATAGTCTAGATTGGACAAATGCTTTCATGTTCGGAAAGTGGATTGAGATTTCTGACGGACAGTGACTTCCCATTGTATTTAACATGGGAGGCAGACTGATTGTTGATGTATCATAGACAGTGACTTCTCATTATGGGGAGTGGTCTAGGACAGTCATTCTTCTTGGCAGTCACTCTGAGTAGTGTTCAAGTAGAATGGTCTGCCTCGTCGGGCAATCATTCTTTCGAAGTTCACAGTTGTGAGCAGTTTCGAAGAATCATTTTTTTTGGAGGTTGATGCAGGATAGACACTCCTCGAGGGAAGACTCATTCTCTTCAGGTTACACTTTTTTTAGTGTCGGAGGAATGGCCCGGGGTGGGGAATGGTCCGGACAGTTATTCCTCGAGGGCAGACTCATTCTCTCCATGTTACACTTCATTTAGTGTTGGAAGAATGGCCCAGGGTGGGGAGTAGTCCAAGCTCAGCAATCAGGGACAGTTATTCCTCAAGGGCAGACTCATTCTCTCTAGGTTACACTTTGTTTAGTGTTGGAAGAATGGCCCAGGGTGGGGAATAGTCCAGGACAGTCATTCCTTAGGGAAGACTCATTCCCTCCAGGTTACACTTTGTTTAGTGTCGGAGGAATGGCCCAAGGTAAGGAATGGTCCAAACATTTCTCGAGGGAAAACTCATTCTCTCTAGGCTACACTTTGTTTCGTGTCGGAGGAATGGCCCAAGGTGAGAAATGGTCCAGGCTCAGAAATCATAAACAATCCTTCTTCCTTGGTTGAGAAGAATGGGGCAGATAGCCCATTATTGATATTCTATATTGAGGGAAGACATTCTTTCAGACCTCACAGACATGAGTGAAATATTGGCCTAGATGATTATTATTGATGTTCTATACTGAGGGCAGACACTCTTTCATATCTCACAGACGTGAGTGAAAGATTGGTCCAGATGATTCAGTTTTTGTCATAACATTGTTTCCATGCAGGTTGCTATCAGATATTTGTTATGAAGAATGAATGACAGTAGATATGCTATTGTTTTTTATTGTGTTTCACAAGTCTGAGTAGTTGTGTACTACTGGAATAGACACGGGTGTGTTCTATTAATTGATATTGTACCAGTTGTCATAGGAGATTATCCAGTCGGATAATAATGACAGGTGCTCATGGTGCTACCAGTTGAATGGTCTGTTGTGCTCAATACCATACCTCCCTAGCTAGGAGGGAGTGTTAATGTTATCGTAGCTTCGGTAGGTATGAACCTCTATTGTGACCTATGACAAGACTAGAATCCTCCGGAAGGAAGCAAAGAATTGAAGGAAACCCTAGACAAGTTATCAGCTGAACAAATATATTTAAATTGAATTTATTGATGCCCAGAAGGAGAAGTGGGCCCCAGTTAGTCTGGTCAGTCCACTATAAATACAAGGTGTCAGTTTCATTATTTCACATCTCAGTAGTTGCAGTGAGAGATAAATTTGCATAGGCAGTTGCAGGCAGCAGCAGTTTTGTGTGCAAGTTTTCTGGGAGAGATGGAAAGTGGTGTGCTAGCTTCTAGGTGGGATCATCTGTTCAGTTTAGTTTCTATTTTCTTGCTTGGTGTGTTTAGCCTCTCTTGGCTATTGATTGCTACCAGGATTCTCTTCTCATTCAAGGTTAAGGTGTTCGTCGGGTGGCTTCGGCCTGTGGTTGGGTGACGAGGGTATTGTCGATGGTTAAACGAGCACAATCCTCTATATTCTAACCATTCGAACATGGATATCGATAAGTTTAATGGGCAAAGTTTTGAGTTCTAGAAGCTCAATATGGAAGATATGTTGGTGGATAGAGATTAGTGGATCGCGGTAGATCCCGATACTACACCTACAGGAACTTCAGTAGATGACTGGAAAAAGTTGGATCAGAAGGCGAAGAGCACAATTCAATTGTGTCTCTCAGATTCAGTATTACTGAATGTGTCAGAGGAAGCTACAACCAAGGATTTATGGGACAAGTTGGGGAATTTGTATAAGTCTAAGTCCCTAGTAAATAAACTATTCATGAGAAAGAAGTTGTATAATCTGAGGATGAGAGATGGAGACTTGGTGGCAGATCATTTGAACGCTTTCAATACTGTGGTAAGTCAGTTAGTATCTATTGAGATTAAAATTCCAGATGAAGATAAGTGTATCAGTTTACTGTGTTCTTTACCAGACTCGTGGGATAGTCTGGTTGTGGCCATAGGTAGTAATACAATTGCCTTGAAGTTTGATGAAGTGGTATCATCCTTTTTGTCAGAGGAGATGAGATGGAAGAATATGGAAGGACAGAGCATAGATGCATTATTTGCAAGATGACGCTCTCAGGAAAGAAATAGATCTAAGTTCTCAAGTGGGAGATCTAAGTCTAAGGGTAGATATAAATCTCCTGAAAATTTTGTAAAGGTATGTTGGAGATATGGAAAAGAAGGGCACTAGAAGAAGCAGTGTAGATCCAAAGTTGAGAAAAATAAGGGATATGAAGAATCTCCTTTTACAGAAGAAAAGACCTCCAAGGAAGATGGAGGGGATGTGTACTTAGCTTCTTCAAGAACACATGCATATCATCAAGCATGGTTGGTTGACTCAGGTGCATCCTTTCATATGACTCCCCACAGGGAGTGGTTCTGTGAATATGAAAGGTATGATGGAGGTATTTTTTAAATAGGTGATGATTCAACAACCAAAATCATAGGATGAGGAAAATTCAAGTTGAGGCTCATAGATGGAAGGATTAGAACACTTCGTGGTGTTCTTCACATCCCAGGTTTGACCAGAAATTTGATTTATGTAAGAAAAATGGATGATGCAAGGGTAAAAACAATATTTCAAAAGGAAACACGCAAGATGGTTCGAGGAGCATTAGTGTTGTTGAAAGGAGTTTGGTTTGGAACTCTGTATAAGATGCAAGGAAGAACTATTAGTGATGGGTGTAATAATTCCTTTGCTCCTGGTATTGGAGTTGAAGAAGAAATAACTCCTACAGTCTCTGGGGAAAAGTTTATGTTGTGGCATCAAAGACTGGGGCATATCGGAGAGAAGGGACTTCGACTACTACATGGTAAAGGTATGGTTGAAGGTATGTCTAACTGCTCTCAGGATTTTGATTTCTGTGAACACTGTGTATATGGGAAGCAAAATCAGGTAAGATTTCCCTCTGGTGCAACGAGGGTAGAAGGAATTTTATAGCTAGTTCACGGTGATGTTTTTGGACCTGTATCGGTTTAAAGAGTTTAAGGATCTTGTTGAGAATCAAACAGAGAAAATAATTAAGGTGTCAAGGACAGATAATGGCGGATAATTCTACGAGAATGAATTTGAAGAGTTTTATAAGAAGTGTGGTATAGCAAGGTTGGAGACTACTCCATATACACCTCGACATAATGGAGTTGCAGAAAGGATGAACAGGATGTTGATGGAAAAACAAGGTGCATGCTCAGTGGTGTTGGGTTAGGCAAAGAATTATGGGTAGAGGCAGTGGGTACTGCATGTTACCTAGTCAACAGACCACCCTCATCAGCGTTGGATGAAAAGACTCCACAAGAGGTATGGACTGGTAAGAAACCTTCTCTCACACATCTCAAGGTATTTGGTTGTGATGCATATGTTCATGTTCCAAAGGAAAACATGAGTAAGCTAGATAAGAAGGTTGAAAAGTGTATCTTTATTGGATATAAAGATGGTCTCAAAGGTTATAAGCTTTGGAACCCAGAAACTAAGAAAGTTGTGTATAGCCAAGATGCGGTATTTAGATAAATGAAGGATGTTGTTAAACAGGAAGTCCTACTAAGTAAGGAAGAACCAGAGAAAATAGAGTTTGATTTAAAGGATGATGAATTAGACTATACAGAAGAACAGGAATCAGAAGAAGAAGATCCTCATACTCTAGTATTGAGGAGATCGGTTCAAGAAAGAAGGATACCAGAAAGGTATACTCCATCTGATTTCCATTCAATTTTTTCTTTGTCTATTATTGACAATGATCCTAGAACTGTCAGGGAGGTATTGGATTCATAGGATGGAAATCTTTGTAAAAATTCCATGGATGAAGAAATGGTAGACTTGGATAAGAATGAGTCTTGGGATCTAGTGGAGTTGCTAACTAGAAATAGCCCATTAGAAAAAAATGAGTATTTAAAAAGAAGTTGAATGCAGAAGGAAAAGTAGAGAAATGCATAGCTTGGTTAGTAGCAAAGGGTTATTCCCAGGTTGAGGGAATTGATTTTGGTGAGATTTTTTCTCATGTTGCCAAGTTAACCTCTATAAGATTTATGTTATCTAGTATTGTTGCATTTGATTTTGAAGTAGAACAGATAGATGTGAAAACAACAATCCTTCATGGGGATCTGGAAGAATAAATCTATATGAAGCAACCAAAAGGTTATGTTGTGAAGGGAAAGAAGGATTTGGTATGCAAGCTGAAAAATTCCATGTATGGTTTAAAATAATCACCAAGGATATGGTATCAAAAATTTGATACTTATATGCTGGGACTTGGCTTCACAAGAAGCAAAGAGAATCATTGTGTGTATTTTAAATTAATTAGTGATCATTTGATTTATTTGGTCTTGTATGTGGATGACATGTTGTTGATAAGAAACAACAAGGAGATTATCCAGGATGTGAAAACTCAATTGTCCTCTAAATTTGACATGAAGGATCTCGGTGCTTCAAATTTCATTTTGGGCATGGAAATTAAAAGAGATCGGAAAAAGAGCAAACTCTGGTCAAATCAGAGAAAATATGTCGAGACAATATTGCATAGGTTTAATATACAGGAATGTAAATCGGTCAAGGTTCATATTCCTATTGGTGTAAAGTTGTTTGTGGATCAGTGTCCCAAGACATAGGAAGAGGAGGAGGACATGTCTCATGTTCCATATGCGAGTGCAATTGGCAGTTTGATGTATGCAATGGTATGTACTAGATCGGACATTGCACATGTAGTGGGAGTTCTGAGCAGGTATATGTCAAAACCAGGGAAGGAGCATTGGACAATAGTAAAAAGGGTTTCCAGGTATTTGCATGGCACTGCTAGCTATGGATTGTGCTACCAAGGAAGACCAGGATTAGACAGAGTGGTGGATATACATGGCTTTGTGGATGCAGACTGGGTTGGAGATCTATATCATAGGAGATCTACAAGTGGGTATGTGTTTAACCTGTTTGGAGGAGCGATAAGTTGGATGAGAAAAATACAAGTTGTAGTGGCACTTTCAACTACAAAAGTTGAATACATGGTAGCCACTCATGCAAGTAAGGAAGCAGTATGGTTACAAAGATTGTGTTCATGTATTGGATTGGTACAGCAAGTTGTAAGGATAGATTGTGGCAGTCAGAGTGCAATGTTTTTGGCAAAGAACTTGGCTTATCATTCAAATACAAAGCATATTGATATTCAATATCACCTTGTGAGAGACATGGTTGAAGAAAAGAAAGTATTGATGATGAAGGTGGACACTTTGAAGAATGTTGTAGATTCATTGACAAAATATGTGAGCACTGAGAAGTTCTCTTGGTGTAGAGGATCCATGGGCATTGTTGCTCTGGATTGTTGACTATGTAATCCTGCAACCCACTGTATGCAAAGAAAACAACAAGTGGAAGAATGTTGGGTATGTGTTATATTCTTTGCATGCATCGTATTTTTGCCTTGTTTTTCGTGTTTCCTCGATTTTCGTGTCCATTGTTGGGCAATTTTTCGACACATGGTTTTTGTCGATAAATTTCTATTTCCAATTAAGGAATTAGCGTTGTTGACTAATCCAGGTCATTGGGTTAGGGTTTTGGATGTTGCTCGCTCTTATATGTATATTGTATTGTAAACAATCTATTGTTATGATTTAATATAGAATATGTTGGTTTTCCCGATATGGGTTTCCAGGGGAAAAATATCTGTGTAATGTTTGTATTTTCCATTGTATATTTTATGTTCTTTTAGTGAAAATGTGTTTGCAGTAAATATTGTACAAGGTTAAAATCTACACTCCTTGCCATTTTAGTGATGATAAAATTGGTATTGGGTCATGTAACTCTAGAGGCATTGCAGTGATTCATGCCAAATAAGGGGAGGGGGGGGGGATTCCATTCATGAAAACATGCAATAAAAAAATATGGGATATGCTTCAAGGTGCACAACAAGTCAATGGTATCCTATAAGTTTTTCTACAAGAAAATTTTTACAATATAAACAATGGGGACTAGTGACTTTGTGGCCCTTCTTAAGTTGAACAATATTGTGCGAGAGATTAGTTCATGATAATAATAAATATACCCTAAGGTTATGTATTCAATTGTTGTTATATATATAATAAAAATAGGAATAAATAAATAAAATAGTATATATGCATAAGTAATCAATAAATAAACAAAATGACACAACTCTTCGTGAAAAGGCAAAGAGGCACCTCAAACTATATTTGTAGTAGGGGCCCATTCATTGTGAATCATCTCATCTTATCATTGATATTTTTATTCATTATATATATATATATATATATATATATATATATATATATATATATATATATATATATATATATATATCAAATCTTGGAAATCAATATTGAGTTTTTATGCTTCATTTTGTATCATAGCTAAATAGATTTTCGAGGCGAACACAAGTAAAATTAATAGTTGTAAAAAGTGCAACCTCATTAATGTGTGAGGTGAAAGTTAGGAACATTTCTCTAGTTACCATATTCAAAGTTGACATGGAGTTGACTCCTATGATGAAAATTAAGGTGTGGGTTTATAAGAAGACATCTGAAGGAACAAATCATCCATTCAAAAAATATGCAAGGCAGGCTCCTCCAAATGATCCATATGCAACACGAGAAGTAAAGACAAAGCTTGAGTATAAAAATAGGGAAGATCGTGACAAGAAAATTCTTTCAGAGAAAAGAGAGGAGGTTTTTTTAGCCAAATTCAACAAAAAAATATTACACCAAAGAAGGATAATGATTACTCCAAAGAAGTATAAGGCCTCCAAGCAATTTTGGAGGGGAAATGAGTCATCATTGTCTGAAATAGGTGACTTGGGAAAGTGGAGCTATAGAGACATTAAGTTTTCATTGAATTTAGAAGATGGAGATGTGGTTAGATCACTGCATTTAGTTGCATTTGGGAAGTGCAAAATTCTTATGAAGGAATCCATCACTAATATGATAGCTACAAACATTAACTCATCCAATATCAAGATAACGAAATCAAATAACAACACTTCAAGGATGAAGCATATTAAAAAAAGTGGCAGTGTTACACACATAAATAAATGAATAAAATAGTAATAAATAAACAAAAAGGACACAACTCTTTTAAAAAGGAAAAGAGGCACCTTGTAAACCATGTTTAAAATAAGAGCCCCATTCAATGTAAATCATTTTATCTTATCATTCATATATTGTGCTACCGAAAGCAGGGAGTTTTTGGCAGCGCATGCACAGACAAAATTGCAAGGAGCCTAGTGTATAGGCCAATCTGATTTCACATGTCATTAAGCACCGAGGAGGGAGCCCACAAAAGGCCAAGCTAACATGCACTACTCGTTGACAGATTTAACATACCCCACTATATATAAGCTCTTTCAAATACCTTTTCATCGTCCATGTGGGATATAATTTGCATAGTTTCGTGGAAGGTTTATTGATGAACCAGGTCATGGGTTGCTCACAGTGATTACGATTACTAGTGATGGAGGTAACGATGATTGAGATGATGGGCATGTTGTTCACATCATCACAGCATCGAAGCTCGCCAAGGTCAAATGTTGAAAATGAATACACTGCACAATAATGAGATCATATCAATGGGTGTGTCTCTGTGCCAGCGGGATAGCATTAGAGGAGTTTCAAAGAAAGAGGCCCACGTAATGCCATAAGTTCATACAAAAGCACTCTAGTGCTCATAAACCAAATAACAAGTGTCAATACAAGTGTTAGGTTCAATCCATGACAATGGCGTGCACAATAAAAGATGTTTCCCCTCGAGTTCGTGACAACTTATGTTGCATCTCTCAAATGATCTAGCAAGCCAGTCAAGTGTCAGCACCCCAAGTGAATGAATTATATCTAGGAATCTGATATTTCAAGTTGATGAATGAATTAAAAGGTTTGTTGACATGTATTTACTATCTACAACACATATCCAAGCTATCTAGCTGCCCGAGATCGAAGTGAGGATGAAGATATGCTTTGGTCGACATCAAGTTTGTGTGGGATAGAGAAAGGAGAGCCAGCACTCTTGGATTCATGTGTTGTGGTCTCTATTTGAGCATATTGTTATGATCTACTCATGAATGCATATTGAGATCTTGATATGGAAGATTGTGAGAGAATTATTCATTATATGTTTGTTTCATAGTCGATCTAGTCCCTGAAGTGTCTATGGTATGTCCCACACTACACATTTGGATTCAAACATACTGTATATATTACAACTTGAAAACATTTAGACAAAGCTCAGGTCTTGACAATACATAAATATAAATTACCATCTACAAACCACAATATGACAAAAGGGGTCATACTAAGTCTGGAAACATAGAACAAAGTCATTCAAGCTTGGATTGATCATGACTTGGCTTAGCATGCAAACGTGGTGCTTGTAAATTTTAATTGTATCATCACTATCATTGTTGTAATTTTCATGAGCATGTATATTAGAAAAAGGCATCTATCAGATATGTCAAGTCAAAATAATAGTAAGTAGTATTCAAATGGTAGTCGTTTCAACTGGAAGCAGACAAGTTATGAGGGTTATTGATGGGCATCATCAAGACTACATAATTGTGATCGTTTATAATGCACATCTCTTTTAGAGGAGGATTACAAATCAAATCAAATCCGCATTGAGAGAGGAAGGTTGTGTGTTCCTTTAGTTTGCTCCTGATGTTGGTACTCACCATAATGATTGGAGAAAGAGTGAAGCCAAGCCAATTGAATCTTACAAAGTTGTTGGAGAATCGAAGGTTCTCTATTGGTGCATAATAATGGTGGATTGTATCCAGATTTGAAGGTAGAATGATCGAAGATTGAAGAAGTCTCAAATATATTTTCTTGAAAGATTTCCTGAAGAAAATAAGTGACAGGTTGCATAGTATATTTTGAGCTTGCTTGAGCACTCATAAGCTTAATTTTGAAAACCAGTTCTAACTTTTGGTGAATTTTTGGCACTCAAATGGCTTATTTCTAGTTCACTTGGCATCGAATCTAGATCAGTCAAAGCAAAGCCCTAAAATAGGATATTGGATTTATCTCAGATCTTATCTTTTAGTTATCAGAACCTATATTTTGTAATTGCTTTCTATGTTTGATTGGAAAGGGGATTTTGATCCATTAATTTGGGATCTAATATTTGTAATAGGAGATATAAATTGTAAAAAAATAAGATGATCAGGGGGTTCTGAAGGCCCATGAGGGCTGGGGGTTCGACAGTTGAAGGAGCATAGGTCTGAGTCTTTGATTATTCATGTAAAACTATATTGTATTTAATTCCAGCATTATCATGCTCAGAGCATCAAGTAATGAACAATTTACTTGTGTTTATTTTCCATACTAGTTTTCCTTCATCTTATCTATTTTCAAAGATGATTTTGTGATGCACTAATCATTATACAATTTCAGATTTAGTAGCAGCAGAAATTTTGTTGTTTATTGCCTGCAAACTATGATTTATTTTCAGATATTATGATTAAGATCAAAATGGCAATTTGATCTGAATATCTTCTCCATGAATGTATAAGGATGAGCAGATTGCAGGGCCTATATATTCATTTAAATGTCACCTTCTTCCATTTCATGTTATCTTTTCAACTGTCTATTGTCCATTAACTTGCCTTTGACCTATGAGATGTTATCCTTCTAGTTGGATTTGAGCCTGATTTCCTTTGCTAGACACTTTTTCCTTCTCATCCCACTTGATCCACCTTTCAATCAAACCACCATTGTAAATATTGAGGTGCCCTAGCTTTCCCTATTGCAGTCAAGGGTCAACTTTAGGGATAACATATTTTGGCATCGTTGCCAGAGAAGAAAGTAACGAAGAAATATTTCCATGAGAGAACAACAACGATCAGAGCTAGCTCTTGATGGTGAACGAGAGTTAGACACAAAAGTGTGGTTGCAGATCATTCACCTGGCGACACCACAATCAAAAGACTCCAATGAAGGATGAGCCCTGTTAACAGAGAAATAAAAAGGTGGAAGGGAAAGACCATGTATCAACTTATGAGTTTCCTCCATGAGATTGTATTCTTTTTCATAAATTCTTTCTTATTTTTCTCGTTGCGTGTCAGAAGAATTATCATATGCTTTGTATACTCAGATGACCATAAACCTACAACTGCATATTCCTCCTTGAGGAAAAAGTATTTTCCCTCTTCTTGCATTGTTGGTATTGATCCATTTCCTTCATTTGGACCATATATGATCCGGATTATTTTTGACACGAAAAGAGAGAGGATATATAATAAATAAATGTAAAGAGATATCTTGGATATCCAATAATATAATAGAAATGTATCAGAGACGCAACAATAAACACGGAGATAAAGTAATACACAATTTTCTATTAAAGAGCGAAAATGTACAAAGACTGTAAAAATACAGAGTGAAAGACTCCCTAGAATGGTGGCAGCACATCTTTGAGAATAGATGTGACGGCTACTCGCATTCACATGAAGATGATTTTACAATGAGGTTCCAAAGGCCTTTTTATCATAAAGAAAATCAAAAACCCTAACCTCAGAAGATGAAAATCCAACAGTTTTGTGGACCCTGTTTTAGGTAGTTTGATGTATCAACTTTTCGGGGGCGTAACTTTGGCATACGATCTACGTTTGGGGTGAACGATAGCTCATTGGAAAGGTATCGTCGAGGAGATTCATTTTGGGGGCTCAATTAGAGCCTTCGGATACCATTGAGAAGCTATATCCTGAAAAACCTTCATTCAGGCCCTCAAAATGGCCCAGGAAGTTAAAAACTGCTAAAAATAGTAAATTGCCAAAATTGTCAGAAAAACGTTTTAAGTCAGTTGGAAAAGGTGGGTGGCCACTGATATCCACCTAGATCAATCATACCTCTTTAGGAAGCAATAGTCTACATTGCGTTGAGTTCCCAGGAGAGACGGAAAAGCCTTTGCTAAATATGCATCTTGATGAGTTGCTTGCCTTATTGGAGAAGTTGTGTTGCTTAGCTTGTTGAAGGTTGTCATCAACTTGTGGCTGGAAGGGTTGGACCTTTTTAACCAGTCAGACTACATGAGATATTTTTGTGCAGAAGGAATCTTTGTGTTTTGCTGCAATCTTGTTGACCTGCTTCTGTTGGAAAGAAGGTGTTTGGGCTAAGGTTGTAGTGGTTGCAATATCCTTTGGTTCCCCTTTTGAACAGATTGTGAAGAAGCTAAATTTTGTAATATGAGATACTAGATTGTGGCACTGTTTATATGGAACAGTAGTCGGAATTACCTCTGGTATTCTGTAGAGATGACCCCCCAGAGAAACAATGACACTGCGGGGTCGAGCCTCATAAACAACATAGCATTTCCACATATATGGTTGGCCCAAGAGAACATCACAGACATCTAATGGGGCAACATCACATAATACCTCGTCCTTGAAGGGTAGGATGACGTATGATAATCGGAACTGTTGGCTGACACGAATATCTTGTCCCTGGTGAAGCCAACTGATGTTGTATGGTTGTGGGTGTAGTGTTGTCGACAATCCCAATTATTTTACGGCCTCTGTTGAGATGAGGTTCTTTTGGATTCCACTATCAACAATAAAATGCAGTGGGGCCCCCTTCACCCACATCTGTGAATGAAAAAGGCGCTCCCCCTCTTCTGGATATGTTGGTTCTTCTGGTTGAATTGTTGCGGTCGCGACAATAGCACTAGGGTCTGCGTCGATGATCTATATTTTACTAGTATTTTCATAATTAGATTTTGAATCAGGGTTCGGCTCCTTGGCTTTGATCTCATCCACCAATGACTGTTTTGAGCGACATTCATCGGCGTTGTGCCAGGGGATTTTGTGGAAATCGCACCATTTTCCGTTGCCCTTCTTTTTCTTCCCATGACCCTTCTTTTCTTGTGGCTTGGACTAGTTTTTGAGAGACTGATTGTTAGGGTCATATTTATCATACTTTGGTTGTTGCGGATTTGCAGACCCGAACTCTCATTTTTTCCGGTGCTTAAATTTCTGCTCGATTTTAATAGTGTATCGATAAGCAACACCAAGTGATGAGATGTCCAGAAAATCCATTTCAATTTGGATGTATCTGTGTAGAGCCCCATGGTATTTTAGAACCAAATGTCGTTCAGTGTCTTTGATACCCAGCTTGGTGCGCAAGGTATGGAAGGTATTGGTGAAATCTGGAACTACTTGGCCCCTCTCTTGTCCCAATGTGGTCCATCTCATATACCGGTCCTCATAGTTTCCAACCCGGTAACACTGTTCATTTACCGCGTCCACAAAAAAAATTCTCAAGTGGGATCGACCCCATATATTCCAGACTCTTCTGTGGAACTTCTCTCCCAATAAGTTTCCCACCAATGTTTTACATGGGGGATAGCTTTAAGGAGCGTGAAGATGATCTTTTCTCTGTCGAAAAAATTGTGAACAGAGAAATAACCTTCTAACAGATTTAACCATTTATCTAAGGCATCTGCATCTATCTGATCTTCAAATATAGGAATTTCAAAATTGACATGTACCTTGAAAGGCAAGGTGCCTCCAAAGTGGTCTCTTGATGAAGATGTGCCTGATGTTATCGGAAGGCATTGAAGGATGTGGGAAAAATTCTCCATCATTCCGTCCCTCTGTCGCGTGAGAGCTTCCTCAAGCAACAGATTGATACAATCGTCTACTCTGTCATTTTTTTTCTTCCACCATTGATGGTTTCTTGGGTGTGTGAGAACGATTGTCCTCAATAGAGAAGAGCTCGAGACCTAACTTGCTATACTTAGACCTCGTCGGGGACATGCACTGAAAAACGATCGAGAGTAGCCTGCTCTAATACCAATAATCCGGATTATTTTCGGCACGAAATAAGAACAGAGATATAATAAATAAATGTATAGAGATATCTTGAATATCCAATAATATAATAGAAATGTATCAGAGATGCAACCATAAACACAGAGATACAATAATACACAATTTTCTATTAATGAGCGAAAATGTACAAAGACTATAAAAATACAAAGTGAAAGTCTCGCTAGAATGGGGGCAGCTTATCTCTGAAAAGAGATGTGATGGCTACTCGCATTCGCAAGAAAATGATTCTATAATGAGACTCCAAAGGCCTTTTTGTTGATTAAGGTTGGTTGTCATTGATGTCAACCCTTGAAGAAAACCCCGTAGTAAAAAGGTTTGGGTAATGGACCCAATATTTCTTGATGTAAATATGACTCATTATTGTTTTTTCATGGTTGATAAGAAGTAAATATGGATGAACTCCAAAGTGGTCCCCTTATGGTGAAATCCCTCACGGGAAGACATTTTGCGGAGTAAGAGAACACATGATTAATTGTGGAATAATGAGATGAAGGACGGTGAATTTCTCAAGTAAAATATCCTAGATGAATAGTTCTTTTCATGCCATTTCCGGTGGTATGTGGAACGTCACATAACTCCTCACGGTTAGAGAGTTATGGCCATGAGAAGTTGGAGACCCCAAGTTTGGGTAATGGACCCAAGTTTGTTTTATGGGTAACGATATGAGTTATGATATATTTTTAGATAATACTATTCTATATGGATAGTACATATCATTCCATTTCTAGTGGTATGTGGAACGTCTCATAACTCCTCATGGTTTGAAAGTTATGGCCTTACGAAGTTGGAGGACCCTCACATGTCATCTAGAACCCTCAAAAGGTCAAAGTAGTCAAAGTGGTTTAAGGGTTTTTAGAAGGTAAATAATAAAGTTAAGTGATGAGTGTATTATAATTCAAAGTGAATACAAAATAAATTATTTCAATAATAAATTTAATGGAGAAATTAAAAGTGGGTTAACCCTAAAATAAGGAAAGTCGGCCAAGTGACCTAGAAGATGTTTTTAAGGAAGCTACTTGGAGAGTATAAATAAGAGGCAAGGCTCTTTCATTTAACACACACTTGAGCATATTGAATATCTATAGGTTTCTAAGGTAACCAAGGATATCTAAACCAGAATTCTGAGTGAAGGTGAAGAAAAGAAGGCCGAAATGCAAGGAAGGATAAATTCTTTTGATGGTGTTTTCTAAGGTATGTTATTTACGGGTCATCTCACCATTTTAGCTATAACTTTTTTTATATAATGATTAAGATCCTAAAATTGCTATGCCATTGAGAAAACATATCCAAATATCAGTGGTAAAAAATTCAGCTTGTGGTTCGTTGTATTTTGGGAGTTACACTCCATGGAAAATAGGGTTTGTGGCTAGTCTTGAAACTAGTCAAAAACAGGTGTTTCGGATAAAAACATCATAACTTCTTCATAACATATCCAAATTTTGTGAGACCAAATGTGTTGGTTAGGGTACAGTCTGTAGTATGTTGTGTAACAGTTTCAAATCAATTAAACAAACATTCTGTGTGGAGCATGCTCTACAAGGTCGCTCTCTAGAATAAGTCAAAATTCAGCAAGGTGTGTCATTTTTGCTATAAATCCTTTTCTGAGAGGTTCCAAGTAGTGACACCTGGAGGAATTGTAGAAAACACACTGAAGAACATTTTGTATTAGTTTCATATATTTATTCATTACAGGTACAAAGTTATGATTATTTCAAGTAAGGGTTGTTGACTAATCCAAAACTAGTCTATTACAGAGCTAAAAATAAGATTTGTATGATAAAATCGATGAGGGATTTTGATTGAGGTACATGTTGAGTACATGGTTGAGACAAGCAGTTGATGAGTTGGCACATACATGAGGTGTATACTTGATGATGTTGGTACATGTTGATGAGTCATAGTTGATGAGTAGTTGACATATGATTGGTACATACATGGTACAGGTTGATTACAGGTTGTTTGGTACAGGTTGGTGCATGGTTGATGCACTTGTTTATGGTACAGTTTGATTACAGGTGGAGGTACAAGTTGATGCATGGTTCAGATTTATTGGTTCAGATTTATTGGTATAGGTTTACAATGGTATATGTCACAGTGATAGTGTGACAGTGGTTCCATCATTCTACTTCTACTTCAAGGTGGCAGGACGGGGCAAGGACAGGTGGTTGTAGCCACCTTCCAGTTGTAGTCGGAAAGCATAGGGGGTTGTAGTCTCCCTCTGGTTGTAGCCAGAGAATTGGGGAGTTGGAGCTTCCCTCAGGTTGTAGCCTGAGAAACTAGGGGGTTGGAGCCTCCTTCTAGTTGCAGCTGGAAAACAAAGGAAGTTGGTGCTTCCAATGAATGTAATTCTTCAAAACATATATGAAAAACCATTCAGTGGTTTTCTCCCAATTTGGGTTTCCACGTAAAACACTGGTGTACTGTGTATGTATGTGATTGTTTATTTCTTATCGCTCATTATTGGATAATAATTCTACATTGATATAACATTTGAAGAAAAATGATTATAATTACGCTATTACTGATTCACCCCCCCTTTCAGTGATCCAACACTTTTTATCATAAAGAAAATCCAAAACCCTAACCCTAGAAGATGAAAATCCAATAGTTTTGTGGACCCCGTTTTGGGTAGTTTGGTGTATCAACTTCTTGAGGGTGTAACTTTGGCATACGAGGCACATGATAGCTTGTTCGAAAGGTATCGTCAAAGAGATTTATTTTTGGGGCTCAATCAAAGCCTTCGACTATCTTTGAGAAGCTCGATTCCGAAAAACCTTCATTCAGGCCCTCAAAATGGCCCTGAAAGTTAAAAACTGCTAAAAATAGTAAATTACCAAAATTGCCAGAAAAATGTTTTGAGCCAATTGGAAAAGGTGGGTGGCCACCGATATCAACCTGGATCAATATAAGGATCATGATTTCCATATTTCAATTCCTCTTGAAGATAGTCTATCTTGTAAACTTGTTGATATTGAAGTTGATTCACTACCTCCTGCAATAATTGTTGTACCTTGTCATCAACTCACTAAATTTCAGTCTAAGATTTGAGAGGGTTACAAACCTCTGAAGCTGCCATTTATCCTCCACGATTTTCCTCCTAATTTTCTAGAGTATCTTCCTACATTTAATGGAGAAGATCATGTTGTAGCTGAGAAACACATGGAATCCTTTGAATGTTTCACAGACAACTTTGAAATCATTCATGAGGATGTGTTTATGAGAACATTATCCCAGTGTTTACACAGAAATACTAGGCTATGGTTTAGAAACTGGAAGTCTGATTCAATAGGATCATGGGAAGATTTTCATGATCTTTTCCTGAGATATTGGGGTGAGAAAAAATCTTATGAGCAATGCATTTCTGAGTTTAGTGCCATGAAAAGGAAGAGGGATGAGATTGTTGTCAGCTTTAATAGGAGATTTCGAAACTTTTATCTCAGTATGCCTATTGATATTCGACCATGTGAATTTGTTACTAAGGTATTTTACACCGCAGCTCATCATCATCCTTATCTAACTTTATTCCCCAGAGAAAGGAAATATTTAACCTTGCAGCAAATGTTTACAGATACTGAGGAAATTGAGGTCAACCTTCAAGCTTGTGGAAAGCTCTCAGATCATATTTGGAATGAAGATGTTGATACACAGGAACTAGAGAAAGAGTACGAACAACGGAGATCGGATCTAGACTTTCATTTGTTTTAGTGCATTGATGCATCATTTTCATGTTCATGTTTTTCCATAGATCTTGAAATCAGCCAATCAGATTTTTTTGTTGTCAAAGATCTAGAAATTTTACATCAGCAAGATGATTTTTTATATACAGTACAAAGTTTTTCCAGCTATGAGTGTAAGGATGATTGTGCTATGAATTTTCTTGCTAATTTCCATGAGGTTGATTATGAAGATGATTATCGTGAGGACAACTTTGTAGAGGAATGTTGTCCATCTGTTGAAAAGGCATTCCCTGTTGATCAAGTTCAATATTTTGTTGAACATATTAAGACTATTTTTCTTGTGAATGATGAAGATATTCAAAGATCCGTAGAAGCTCCAAGAAATTTCTTATAGAAGCATCAAGTAGATAAGGAGGAGTAGTTTTCTAAATTAGTGCATATGGAAACTCTCCATAACAATCACCCTATTTATGACAGCTATGAAGCAGAAACTTGAGAAGACAACGAAGGAGATTATGATGAGTTCCAGGAGCAATCCATAGTTTTCTTCCCCACCAACTGATGAGCAACAATGTTCATAAATTAGCAAGTTGACATCTGCCATTCGTGAACTTGGATTTGAAGAAAACATCGAACAAAATGTGATCAGCAGTGGAAGTATATTGCAGTGTTTTCTTGTTCCATTTTCAGGCCTCAAAAATGAAGATATCAACATTATCTAAGGAGCAGATTATTCACAAGGGAAGTTTGTTCATCTGGAGTAGAAAGACCATGAGTTTACTGTCAATCCAAAGGTAACTTGTCATGATTTTTGTGATCCTATCACTGCATACTTAGAGGAGTTTATCATTTTCAATACTATGTCATGGTTTCACTTTCAGTGAGGGGTTCATTTTTAGAATGAGTTGTTTCATTTTCAAATTTTTATTTTGACAAAGCATGTTCAAGAAATTTGGTTAGTAGATCCACTGCTTGAATGGTTGCACTAGAAGTTTGATATCACTTAAGCAAATAGTTGCATCTGGTTAGAGTAGGATGTGTATATAAATAAAATCGCTTCACAAGTTTTGGGTTTCAATTTGCAGTTTGAAGTTATGCATTCAATTTTGTTTGGAGTGAAAAATAATAGAATAAGGACTCCATAACCCAATGGAGGCACTGCTAAACTGTTTTTTGATTTTCAGTTTGCAGATTGCTAGATTTCAATTGCAGAGCGGGGTTACAGTTTGCAGGGATTAAATGGATTGGCACTTGGTCTATTGTTCTTTGGTGCCTCGCAGGGAGGACACCATCCCCAGGTGGAGCCAATGTTAGTACTTAGATCTGGAGGTTTAAAATTTTTAATTTTATGCCAAGTTCCGGCAGCGCATGTGACAAAGGCAAGCGCGCTACTGGATGCAGGGCATTTTTGCAGTGCATGCACAGAAAAAATTGCAAGGAGCCTGGTGTCAAGGCCGATCTGATTTCACATGTCATTAAGCGTTGAGGAGAGAGGCCACAAGGGGCCAAAAGACAATGCACCACTCGTCGATAGGTTTACATATAAACTCTTTCAAATCCCTTTGCATCGTCCATGTGGGATATAATTTGTAGAGTTTTGTGGAAGGTTTATTGATGAACCAGGTCATGGGTTGCTCACAGTGATTATGATTATTGGTGATGGAGGTAACGATGATTGAGAGGATGGGCATTTTGTTTACATCATCACAGCGTCCAAGCTCGCCAAGGTCAAATGCTAAAAATGAATACATTTCCCAGTCATGATATCGTATCAACAAGTGTGTCTCTGTGCCAATGGGATAGCATTAGAGGAGTTTCAAATAAAGAGGCCCAGGTAATTCCATGAGTTCATACAAAAGAAATCTAGTGCTCATAAACCAAATAAAAAGTGTCAATACAAGTGTTAGGTTCAAGCCATGACAATGGAGTGCACAGTAAAAGATGTTTCCCCTCATCAGTTCGTGACAACTTATGTTGCATCTCTCAAACGATCTGGCAAGCCAGTCAAGTGTCAGCACTCCAAGTGAATGAATTCTATCTCAAAATCTGAGATTTCAAGCTGATAAATGAATTAAAAGGTTCATTGACATGTATTTACTATCTACAACACATGTTCAATCTATCTAGGAGCACGAGATCGAAGTGAGGATGAAGATATGCTTTCGTTGACATTAAGTTTGTGTGGGACAAAGAAAGGAGAGCCAACGCTCTTGCATTCCTGTGTTACAGTGTCTATTTGAGCATATTGTTATGATCTACTCATGAATGCATATCGAGATCTTATATGGAAGATTGTGAGAGAATCAGTCATTATATGTTTGTTTCATGGTCGATCTCGTCCCTGGAGTGTCTATGGTCGTGCCCATGCTACACATTTGGATTCAAACATACTGCATACATTACAGCGCAGAAGCATTTATGCAAAGCTTAGGCATCGACAATACATAAATCTAAATTACCATCTACAAATCATGATATGACAAAAGGGGTCATACCAAGTCCGACAACACAGAACAAAGTCATTCAAGCTTGGATTGATCATGACTTAGCTTAGCATGCTAATGTAATGCTTGTAAATTTTCCTTGTATCATCACTCTCATTGTTGTAATTGTCGCGAGATTGTATATTAAAAAAATGTGTCTATCATGTTATCACTCTGTGAATTCGTTCGGCTGAGAAAACGAATCACAAAGGTAACCTACAAACCAACTTTAATGCCGGAAACTATCCTTTCCGACCCAGAGAGGGCTCTCTCTGAGATTTCGTCTCTGTAAAGATTATGGCTTTGAAATGACGGCTAGCTTTAACACATTCGTACGATATTTCTAGTTCTATCGGCAGGAAGATGCAAGACTTTGGGCCATGGAGTCAAATTCCAAAGAACGAGAGAAGTAAATGACTCGGTAACTAAAACTCGAGAGGATAAAGGCTAAGTAGGCAACGATATTTCACTTCAAATTTGTTGTGTGTGGTAAGAGAAGAACACATAAAGCAACTCAAAGCACCGTTGTGGATGAATTCTGAGTTCACTTAGAAGAAAACACAGTCGTCTAAAGGGAGAAATCTAGAGCACTGCGCAGTGAATTCTAAACTGATAAAAACGTTCTGATTTAGACAATATACAGACATGAATATGAAGAACACAGGAAGCACATACATAAGAGAGGATAAAATACATTAGACCACTACCATTAGAATCTTTTTATCAAAATATCAAAACCTATGCATTAAACTTCAATCTGGTCCAAAAATTACATTCAACAATCACTGTCTACATTCCTTTGCCAACCAACCTCGTTTATATTGAAAAGACACAATATATAGAAAAAGATGTGCTACTTGGGCTGCCCTGTCCCCCAACTACTATCCCTGGAAATTACGCTTAGATTATTCCATGCCAGATGATCCTTCGAATGGCACTTTACAAGGAATAGAAACTCGATTGTACCCAATCATACAATAATTGATGTTTTTACCATGAGAGCTCGATCATCAGCAAGATTATGTTGTTAGGAAATTACACATCGATGCTTCTCCTTTGACAGGTTATCGGGACGATCAAGTGCTTTGCCAGGCTCCCACCATCCGATGTAACGGCTTCAGTTGTTGTCGCGCGATCGTTTGCGGATGTGTGCATGTGGCGGGTAACCGTGAACTATCACCGGCTGTAATGTTCCTGACTTGGCAAGTCTAGGAAACGTTGCTAATGTGTGTGTAGGATCAAAGGTTTACAACATATAAATGATCATACAAATAATAAATGCGACAAAGGAATGCAAGTTTGTATTATGATATCTCTGTGGATTACAAAAAT
>JZKD02S1672728.1:249094-263882 GCA_000966675.3 Picea glauca
CGCCTCTTCTCCTCAATGACAAGTCATAATCTGCATAATGATGAATTAGGTCGCTGACCCTTCCTTTATAGTTTTCCAAAACCCTAAATCATGCTGAAACCCTAATTCACTGTTGCCTTCTATTTTTAGCTCATAATGACTTAAAAGCGTTGTTAACTCTTGTTAGCTCAATGTCACTTTCCGAATATAACACCTATGACTGGAGTGACCTCTAGTAACCCTGTTTACCCCTCTTTGGCCCTGGCTATAGTCTAACGAGGTGGTTTAGACCATTAAGCCTCCTCTTCTGGAGCTCCTATTTGGAAAGGGACATTACACCGACGTTTCCAAGATGACAACGCCAATCAGGGGACGACATTCTTCTCCAAAACCGTCGCATGGGTACACGTCAGAGTTCCTGCTTCCCAACAGGAAACAGGACACAAGGAAGAAAAATCTTGTGCCACATTCGAAAAAACAAAAGGGGGTCGATCAATTCAATTTCTGGCCTCGTCTGCAGTCTTGATATTTGAAGCATTTTCTTGAGAGACCAGTTGCGTCTTTCCAGATTCTTCACTTGTCTTCGCAAAACCATATTCCCTTTTAGCTTTGTTTGCGCGCTGGTTAGAGTTGCACAGATGTTTTTCATGGTTGGTTCACATTCCCTGAGGTGCTCCGCAATTCTTTCCTCTGACATTCTCTGTGCCTCGCGCAGCTGAATGATTGTGTCTTGCGCTTCTCTAAGTTGCCTCTTGAGCCAAGTCGCATTCCCTCCTCGACCCTGTGAGGCTGATGTCTCAACGATCCTTTTTGCTAACTACTTCTTCAACTCCATGTTCTCCTGGTACAGCGCAGCAATAGTGAGTTGTGCTTGCTTTAGCTAATGCGACGGCGCATGAATATTCATGTCTTCAACGTCCGACCTTCTCTGTCTGGCGCAAATTTCTTGCTCTGGACCTTCGACAAGTTCCATCCGAATAACACGCATGAGTAATTCCTCAACGGCTGATTTTGCGTGCAATTCATTCGAGGCTTGGGCCTTCCCGATCTCTTTGTTCTTCCTTGGTCTGCCTCTTTTTTGGGGTATCGATTGTTGGGGGGAAGAGGCTTTCGATGTCTTTTCTTTCTCTGCAACCCCTCTTGTTTCCGCCTCTGCGCTGTGTGATGTTGTTTTTCTCGTGGGTAGAGAGGAATCTCCTTTGGGGTCTTTGGGAATGTCGGTTGCAAGCATAAACGAATTCTAGTTCTTGCCCAATTGCCTCAATTGCTCAACAATCAACAATTTGATTAGCGAGATATGAGATATGTTCTTATTCGGCTGGTTTGCTTAAGCCTGGACGTTGTCTGCCATTCCTCGGAGGCTTTAGTGCAAGAAGAAGGGCAGGTTCAACGGTCTCCTTCCTGTGAAATGCATCAACAACCTGATGTGATGTGGGTGTATTCTATCAGACCTTCTTTCACAAGTGAAATACTTTCTAATTACCATCAAGAGTTTTCGAAAAGACTCATGTAGATATCGACTTGGAACACCCGTTTCGACTTTCTCGTTTAAACAGTTTGGCTTGATGAACTCCTCATAGCATAGTGCATCTAGAGGCATGCCTTTAGACCACCTTTCACTGTGCGAAGGGATCTCCGTCGCGGCCGACAGAGTTTCCTCCGTCACCTGGAATGTGATTCCTGCAATCACCGCGTGGAAACCGTCGAATCTGAGCGCTGGATTTTCTTACAATAGAGCATGCACCCAACCTAATCAAAAGATGCTCTGACCTCACCAGAGGAAGGTTGTATTCCTTGAGTATGCTCATGTTGTTGGTACTCACCAGAATGATTGGAGAAAGAGTGAAGCCAAGCCAATTGAATCCTACAAAGTTGTTGGAGAATCGAACGTTCTCTATTGGTGCATACTAATGGTGGATTATATCCAGATTTTAAGGGGAAATGATTGAAGATTGATGAAGTCCCAAATATATTTTCTTGAAAGATTTCCTCAGGAAAATAAGTGACAGGTGGCAAAGTATATTTTGAGCCTGCTTGAGCACCCATAAGCTTAATTTTGAAAATCATTTCTAACTTTTGGCGAATTTTTGGCACTAAAATGGCTTATTTCTAGTTCACTTGGCATCGAATCTAGATCAATCAAAGCAAAGCCCTAAAATAGGATATTGGATTTATCTCGGATCTTATCTTTTAGTTATCAGATCCTATATTTTGTAATTGCTTTCTATGTTTGATTGGAAAGGAGATTTCGATCCATTAATTTAGGATCTAATATTTGTAATAGGAGGTATAAATTGTAAAAAAATAAGATGATCAGGGGGTTCTGAAGGCCAGAGAGGATTGGGGGTTCGAGCGCTGAAGGAGCAAAGGTCTGAGTCTTTGATTATTCATGTAAGATTGTATTGTATTTAATTCCAGCATTATCATGCTCAGAGCATCAAGTAATTAATAGTTTACCTATGTTTATTTTCCATACTAGTTTTCCTTCATCCTATATGTTTTCAAAGATGATTTTGCAATGCACTAATCATTATACAATTTCAGATTTAGTAGCAGCAGAGATTCTGTTGTTTATTGCTTGCAAACTATGATTTGTTTTCAGATATTATGATTCAGATCAAAATGACATTTTGACCTGAATATCTTCTCCATGAATGTCTAAGGATGAGCAAATTGCAAGGCCTATGTATTCATTTAACTGTCACCTTCTTCCATTTTATGTTATCTTTTCAATTGTCTATTGTCCATTAATTTTCCTCTGACCTATGAGATGCTACCCTTCTAGTTGGATTTGAATCTGATTTCCTTTGCCAGACACTTTGTCCTTCTCATCCCACTTGATCCACCTTTCAATCAAACCAACATTGCAACTATTGAGGTGCCCTAGCTTGCGCTACTGCAGTGAAGGGTCAACTTTAGGGATAATATATATATTCTTATATAATCTTGGAAACCAAATATTGATATTTTATGTTGTTAGAGGTGATTTGTCATAGTGGCCCATGTAGCTCAGTTCAGTTTGCTATCATCAAATATATGCATCTTTATATTCCCAATGTTTAGTTACATGCCAAGGTAATAGGAGATTCCAACAAAGGGTACCACAATCCAACCCATAATAGAGTTGTGATGCTTACACAAATAGTATGGATTTTATGGTAGTAACTAATTTGATGTTGTATAGATGTCAAGATGCTCAATTGAGTGACATGGTTGCTTCCATTTCCATGGCTATTTGGCACTATTGATTAGAGAACAACCTCCTTCAGAGGTTTAGATAGGCATAAACATAGCATATTACTAAAGTGGGAATTCTAACTACAAAATTTGACTTGATTTCTTTTTCCAAAGACAACCTTGTGTGATTCCCCCATCTTGCTCAAAATAATTGAATGGACGACTCAACCACCAACAACAATAGCAATTGGTAATCCCAAATAACTCAACCAAATTTGAACATGTGACCTATGGCCCCCCATTGGCAACATTCCTTGGTTGGATGGTTTAATTAATCGAACTAACCCTTGGGGCTAGCTTGTTAATAGTATATTGTTGCATGTATGTATATACATAGTTACAAATACAAAGAGATACATATAGTTATATTTGTGTCCCTATACACCCATAATATATGCAATCTTTCAAAATATCTTAGTTATCTATATATGTGTTATTGTTTGCTTTCAACCGCATCATAATTCATTATTGAATTCTCTCTAAAATCACTGCATCTAATTGGTAAGTGTTGATGTTTTGGACATGCAATACCTTCTCCATCAGCAAGACAAATAAAATCACAACAAGAATTGACAGATATCAAAAAGTAATAGGAAATGTAAATGAGGCACAAAATGACAGAACACAAGATTACATTAAAAGTTAGCCATGGACTAAAGACGAAGAGCAAGCGACTCAAAGAACAAGGGTTGACTAATAAGAACAAATCACAAAGAGGAAAACAACAGAAAGGAAGAGAGTTACTAAAAAAAGAAAAAACAACAAACTAAAACTCTTGAGGAAGCAAATGGACTATCAAGGTAAAGAAAAAAAAAAGAGCTCAAAAAATTGAAAGACGAGGGACAAAACATAAAAACCATACAAAGCCCAAGAAAACTAATTCTTAGAGAAAGGAGCAAAAAGGACCACAAAACAAACCAAAAAGAAACAAATAATCAATAGACACGACAAGAACCAAAGAACAAGGAAGCAAACTCACCTAAAAGTAGTATCCACGTGTCTATGTAAAATTTGAAGCCAAGTTAAACCATATCATCCCTTTTGAGGAAGGAACATGATCATGAAGTATGTATGTTCAATGCTCCTTCAATCAAGGTCGTCATTGTGATTGAAAGGGTGATTGATCCAAACATCGCTAGATTGGTGGAAATATGCTTTAGATCTAAGTCTTTTACTTTTCAAGGCAAAATTTATGAAGAAAAAGCTATTACTTTTTCCCCCTTAAACTTAAATGGTGGGTTCGATTTGTTGATAACACCAATGTCCATTGGCCTTGTGGTAAGGAGATGTTCGTAAATTTTGTGGAGCAACTTAACCACCAATCTCAGCAAAACCAATGCACCATGGAATCGGACAAGTTGCTTATGTTTCTCGATGTATTGGTAACAAAGAAGAAAGATGTGCACATAGAGAAAAACCATACAAAACAATATTTCCTTGTGGATTTCACCACCACCATGGGCAAACACTTGGTGTCCTAAATACCCTTGCCATTTGTGCTCTCTAGTTTTCTTGCCCTTGACATATGTCCCTAATTTTCTTGGTCACTGCTTGGTTTGTTTGTTTCCTCCCTCTTTTGTTCCAATATTTTGAGATATTTTTATTTGTTCTCCTTGCTTGGCTTTTTTCTTTCTCTAGACATTTTAGTTTGTTTGTGTTTCTTTTTGTTAGTTAAATGTCTCTCATCTTCTTTTTTCTTTTGATCTCTACAAATTTGTTCTTATTAATTGGCCCTTGTTATTTGAGTCGCATTCTTCCTCTTTAGGTTAAGGAACCTTCGATGTGTAATGTTATGTTTTTTCTTTTATATTCCTTGTGTTTCCTATTGCCCTTAATATATTTCAATTTTTCTTATGATCTTATGAGCCCTGACAATGGACAGCAAATTTCTTGTCAAAAACATTGGCATTTCCCAACTAAACCCATTGACTCTAAAATTCGCTTATATATATGCTAACACATTAGGTTAGTTTAATTTAAGATTACTACATATTGCAGTATGCAAATATTTTGTTTCAATGTAAACTTAATAAAGTCCTAACCAACTATACAACATGGAAATATCGCATTTAAAAGACAACCTAATAAATATCAAGGGATATGATTCTCCTTGATATGTTCATTCAAGCCTATACAGGAGAACCAAGATACCAATGTAATGTAGAATTACAAGTTGTTTACCCCTAACACGTGTGAAATATTTTTAAAACAAGTCTATCAATCAATACAACATTTCCTCTTTCAGTTGCCAAAATCTTAAAATGAATTATACCATTAAAATCTTATAAACAAATATATATGCTATTTAAATGATTAACAAATAAAAAATTATTCACTGGCATCTCTTTTAGTTGCCAAAATCTTAAATGAATTATACTATTAAAATCTTATAACAAATATATATACTATTCAAATAATTAACAAATAAAAAATTATTCACTGGCATCACCTGACATGTATTATTATGAAATTATTAACATATGGCTCAACAAGTAAAAATTATTACCAATTGTTTAAGAGGCAGCAACTTGATTTTGCTAAATTGGCTCCAATTACACTCGGAAACAAGATGAGCTCATAAATCAAGTGGTGGCTGAAAAGCCTTTCAAATGATAAAACACGGGCCATTCCCCATTGTAGCTCATCACCACAAGTCATTGACAATTGATGCAGATTTAGGCAGGACAAACAAATATGCCTGTATGCCACTCCCCAAGTTCTGAGAAAACCTATATCTAAAGCAGTCTATACAGTTCTTTGTAGATGTAGATCGTGGACCTGAATTTATCTATTTACACCACGTTTACATGCTCAATATGGTTCCAAAGTTAACAAGAAACAAAACATAGGAATTTATCTAAGGCTGTCAGCATGCCCAATTATTTTAAGTTTCAATGATGATTTACAATTATTCTTTTATAATTTTGTCCTTCTAAATGTGTACCCTTTTCACTCAATTTGCCAAAATTCTATTTAGAGCCACAACCAAATGCTGAAAATGTATACTGTCATAGTGAGTTGCCAGCCTTCTTTCGACTCTAGTATACATGTATTTCATTGGTCTCTGTTATTGTTATAGGACGGGTAACAAGCCTATCAAGAACACTTGTATATTTCAAATATACCTTAAATGATTGTATTTATGAATTAAAAGGATAGTATCATTACAAAAAAAGCATTAAATATCGCAGGCTACAATGGGAATTACATGTGAAGTGTGATAAATCATAAAACAGCAGACGTTGAACAACAAAACTCATCACCAGTAGCTAGCTATAGCATTCAAGTATTGGGATGGAAAGTCCTACCAACGCTTCAATATGTTAATGAGTCTTCCCTTCAACATTTAAATAACATACAAATCTATCTTCTCTTCGCCAAAATGCCCCATAAAGCAAAAGATGCTCCAGAAATCATTTTTCTAAAATTCTCTTTGCTGAATTATATAATAAAGAACTTAATTTGAGGGTTTGATTGAGAACAAAAATCATAAATTGAAACTCGACTGCCCACAAATCCTGGAATGGAACCTTTTCTAATGCAAGTTTCAAAGCACTGGGAATACAAGCTTGCAGAGTTGAAAGAGAGATTATTTTCTTTTTTCTGTTTAGTAAACATTTTTGCACACTGCACCAGGAAACCCCCACACATTCATCATTACCTGAGAAGTTAATACAAGACTCGTAACAGGACTGTGAAGTTGGTAGGAAGGTCCCCAAAAAAGCAGCAAGGGGTCAATCAGAATGTATGGAACATTATCTTTGCCAAACAAGTTTATAAATGTACAAACATTACTAGCAGATATTTATGATTTAATGATATCAAAAAAAAATCAGTAATGTGATTCTTTTACTGAGTACAAACTATATTATCACATAGTAATAGTGAATAAGATGTAGAATAATGCATAATATGCTATTAAAGAAGAAATTTAATACCAAACACGGGATTATAAAAGATTGATATTTTCAGTGACAGAAACCTCAGACCTCTTGCCTTAGGCCTATCAGAATGGTTTAACTGATAAATTTCTCAATCCAATTTACAATCCAATTAACTGACAAATAAACCAAGCAGATGCAACTGGTGCCAAAATTTCATTAAAACACTAGCAATGAAAATGATAAGAGAACATAGAGGAGAAAGCCGTATATCCCCTTTTACCTTTGCTTACAATACAATTACAGGAATAAGCTTTTCAGAGATCTTAGACACAAATCACTATAACTTTAATCCAGAAATCTCAAAGCACTTTATTAATGCCCATCTCAGTGTATGCAGAAATCAATTTGCCTGATGGTTTACAGCTGATATCAAGTCCAATATCCTGCACAAGATACATAGAACAGACAACACTTAAAATCACTTTTATCATGGTGCAATGAATTTATGAAAAGAATAACATCAGCCATAGTCGGTGAATAACAACTTGTCAGATCCCACCCTAACTCCCCTAGTTAGATGAATAGGTTGATGAATAGGTTGTTAGTAGTTAATTAATGTATTGGACCATCTCTATTAAATAAGGCCCACGAGGTAGTAGAGTGTGAAATCAATAAATGTAAGTGCCTCATTAAAGAAGGTCCACTAGATAGTAGTTGAGGCCTCATTAATGGAGATCCATTAGGTGGTTAAGGTTTTGGTTGGTTAGAAACTATATATAGTAGTAGAAGCTATGTAATCATTTTCCAAGTGAATATTATTGCATTTGGAGCTCTACTCAGATGGAGGTTGCCCCCTCAAAGAGGCAAGTGAACATTTCTCTCAGTTCTGAATATCAATAAAGGTTGGCTTCCTGTAAAAGACTCTGGTCTATTTCCAAATTCTGGGTCTATTTATTTGCTTTCTGTAAAAGACCCTGCCTGCTCAACCCATTTAAAATTTTCACTTGGACACAATAAAATCAGCAGGCAACACACTAATTTAATCATGCATCTAACAGCATGTATAGAAATCCATGAACGCAACTATTCAAGTAAACACACAATAGCATTCGAATAAAATGTATACACAGCGGAATTAACATAGAAAACAAAACACAAAACTTATCTATTTAAAGATGAACCAACTGGCTACGTACAAGGGACATTCCTTCCAACCATGGGCTTGTTGTTCCAAATCTCAACAGCAAGCCACCCCCGAGTTGAGGCAATGAGTCCACAAGGAGGTCTGGCCTTCTTGGCTATCCACTCTACACATTCAACAACCCAAAAATCTAGGTTCCAAACTCAACAGCAAACTCCAATCCAACAGCTGTCTTCCCCACAACCTGCACAACCCAAGAATGGGATCCCCCTTCTCTGCCATGCAGTCCCTCGGGCCTTAATAATTCCCTCCAGAGCTCTAGTGCACTTGGTTGGTTGGGAAACCTCTTAGTTGGGGACTCCAAGAATTATCAGCTACTCCAAGAGTGCTCACAGCAGGCTTCTCAAGGCTCTTGAACCATTTCCTCCACAGGGGATGTCAATTACAGGCATACATCCTTATGTCTAGAATAAACTTCAGCCCAACAAACTGTCTTTCCATGGATAGCATGGTTGGTGCTCTTCTCAGCACCCCACTCCTCTCTTGCTCTTCAAATCAACTAGTAAAAACTAACCCAAAAAGGCGGTCCTTTTCTTCTCATGCAAGCTTGACTCTCACATTTCCCAAAAAGTGATTGTACTCGGCCCATGCTGCCATAAATTGGTGAGTTGACCTTTCCCACCTACCACTTTTACATCACTTTAATATATCTTTTTGATAATTCAAAAGGGATAAACATTAATATGAAAAATGGAAGAATTAATAGAAATGGGTAACCCCTTGGATGCCCCTTTAACCCGCTCTCTTGTGGAAGCATAGCCCCTCGTCATTAGCATTCTACTTGTATCACAGCTAGCAACTATTATTTTGTTAATTATTTTAATGTACAAAATACATAGTTCGACCCTAAGCCATATTAATCAATACGAGCTCTTCACCCCAAACATATCGACTTACCAACCTAAATCACATTTGCACATTTACATTAAAATTTGTGGGGATTAAAACTGGGGATATTACATCCCCTTCCCCTTATTTTTGCACTGTCCTCAGTGCACAACACCATACAAGTGTACATACATATTACAATGCTAGGCTCTCCGGCGTAATATCACATAGGCACTGCGGCCCAAACATATGTACACACGCACCCTGGCCAAGACATATATACATAGGCACTTTGACCCAAAACCATGCATAATGATTTCACATTTCATCATTTTGGCAGCAGTTCCAACCAGCAATCTCTCATTCCCCTTAGTCTGCACAACCCAAGGAAGTGTACCCCCTTCTCTGCATCATAGTCCCTCAAGTTGTAACACTTCCCTCTAGGGCTCCAACAAAGAATAGCTAGGAAGTCTCAGAGATGCGACTCTAGGAATTCTGGCTACAACAACTTTCACAATTTGTCAATTCCTGGAACAATTCCAACCAACAAGCTCTCTTTCCCCACAACCTGCACAACCCAAGGAAGTGTACCCCCTTCTCTGAACCACAGTCCCTCGAGCTGTACCACTTCCCTCCAGGGCTCCAGCACAAGGTCGGACAGGAAGTCTCTGAGCCGTGGCTCCAAGAACTCTGATTATGATAATGGAATCTCCAAACTTTCAAACAGTTGCAAATGTGTTTCCCGCATTGCATCTTCCAGCTCCACATTGCTTCTTTCGAGCTACAACGAGACCATCGGACTTTACTCGTTCTACGTCTTTGTTTTTGTGCTCCATTTCCTTTTGGTTCTCCTCTTTCCAACTACCCGATTCATGTCTTCATTCTCAGTTGTTCCTATGCAGCCATCAAGACATATACATGTTATAGTCATTATCATATAACAATTATCTTTTCCACAAGAGTCTTCAACTCCGCAATGCAACATTTATTCAAAAGAATGTTTGTAACCATAAAGCAATACTTACCTGTTTGGCTATTATGTGCCTCCCAAAGCTACCACAAGCAAGAATTCAGCTCTTTGTTCTCTTAGACACACCCTTATGACTCCAACCACTATGTCATATCCATTATTAAGTTGCATCTTCCTTGTTGTACTCACCCTCCAAGCTCAGGCATACCCTTCATTGCTACACAGTCACTCAGGCAATCCATTATTTGCCAAGGGGTTCCCGTGCAAGGAGAGCGCCAACTTACTACCAGATCCTCACTGGCAATATGTAGGTTGTGGCAGTCATAGGGTTCCAATGTCCTAACAGTAGCCTTCTTCCCGAGATTTCAACTTCAATAGCCATCATCTCATTTGTATTACACACATACAATCATCATGAGATATCTTCATAAGATACACGCATATAGCCCGACCACAAACAGAGTTGCTTGACAGCGAGCAGAGCAGCTTGAATGCAAGAAAGTTTAGCAAGAAGAGCAGCCTGACCATGTCCGCAAGAAGGTTTAGCATTCGAGAGTCGTCCACACGTAATCTAAGCAGAGGCACTCTCTCCAGCAGAGTCTGAGGAGTCTCGTCCTTCATTTCTAAGCAGGCTTCATACGCGAGCATCCCGACCAAGACTGTCAGTAGGTTCAACGTTCGCGAATAGGGTTCGAGGTGAGACAAGGTTCGAGTGTCGTCTACACGTTCTAAGCAAAGGCATTCACCATGTTCCACGTGCAGCTTAACCAGGTTCGGCAAGCAAAGCAGCCTAACTAGGTCTGCAAGTAACCCGAACAGGCATTCGTGAGTAGGGTTCGACAGATCTGTTCCTCAGTCATGGTGTGTTCAAGTCCTCTTTGTTCTCGACAAAGCAAGCAAAGGCCCCAGTTCTTTGGATTCGAAGAGCAGCCTGTTATCGCACAGTTTGTAGCTAGGAGTAAAGGCTATAAGGTAGAAGGCCAAACTAGCGTAACAGGAACCTATCCCACCCAATGTCACCACGATGGGTAGGTCCTTTCTCTTTAGGGAGGTTAGAACCAGGGGAGACATCCTCGATGACTTGGGGTTTTGAAAGGGCAAAGAATAAAGGACGAGAACAAATTCCCCTTTCACAAGTCACCACCCAAAAGATAGTCCCGGCTAAACAGCCAATAATAAAGTAAATCCTCGATGAAGAACACCTACCTGGAACAAAGCAACAACAAACTAATATATGCAAGCTATATTTCAAAGGGTTAGTGCTTCATAAGACTATCTGATAAATGTATATGAGCAATATAGCAATAAATGTTGACGAAGTCAATGTTTATTAATAGCAATAAAAAGATAGGACACTCCACCAATAAATATTGGAACAATGTGGCATTCAAGGTAACCAATCAACACTTTATTCAATTAATGCCTAAACCACCATTTAATTGCTCTTAAAGCAAGACGTTGTTGCATCAAAGATGAAATAACCAAAGATGACATCAGCAACTTAGGGTTAGTGTAGTTAGGGTTTCAATGCAAAAAGGTTTGAGAGTGTTTTAGATCCAATTCTACTTCAACGCTGGAGGTCTAAGATCAGTGCCTTGGGGTTAATGAAGTCAATTTAGTAGAGGACGCAAGGGTTGAAGGAGGATAGCTAAGGACTAGAGGGAAGAGTTCCAAAGTGTTATTATGGCAGGGCCTCAAAATCAAATCCCTAGGGGAGAGAGGCTCACTCCGATGTTGCTAAAGCAAGGCCTCGTGCTCTCTCCTCCTTCCTTAGGTTGCCTTGGCAAAAACGGCTATCATGAAAGATAAATCAACACAAGAGAGTGCAATGAGGGAGAGTGTTGCTACAGCAAGGCTCTATCATCAAACCCTAAAAGAAAAACGACCCAAGGTGTAGATAACCTAGGCCTGGGACGTCTCCTCCTTCTTGACCTCTGGAAAGTACGGCTAGCAATAGGGGAAGAAAAGGAGAAGAGTGTAGCAAAGGCTAGGCTCTTTTCCTTCTTCAATGGCTAAAAAGTTTCTCTTTTAGGGGACTTGAGACAAGGACCTACTTGTGTGCTTGTCACCTAGGGTTTTGATTCAGCAAATTATAAATATATGTAAGAAAACAAGACTACAACCATTCAATCAAGAAGTTTTGCATAAAAATAATTACAATTCATCAAGAAATAACCATGCAAACCCTAGTTGTAACACCTTCCTTCAAGAGAAACACCATAAAATGCCAAGACATGCCTTCCTTCAACAAGTGCGCCTTACTAAACTAGCAAAATACCCAAGTAGGGCGCTAAAAATCAAACCTCACTAATGAGTGAGTGATTAATCATGATAAAATGAGGCTAAAACTCCTCAATATATAGTGTATCAATGACCTAAGTTACTTTTTTAGGTCATAAAAAGGCCGACAAGACCATAATACTAAAATCATATTGTTTTTACATTAAATGTTCCTTTTAAAACCTAATTGAGCAAAAAGGTGAGACGTCACCCCTTCTAAGGGAGACGTTAGCCCCTTTTAGGGCAAATGCAGCAATAAAGAGCAAAATGTTAGCCCTCTTTGGGCCTCTCCATCATGCCACACGTGCCAACTGCCCTGTCAAACTGTCACGCGCTCAAGGTGACGTCATGAGCTCATAGGTGATGTCCTGGGCCATCCAGGGCAAACATTTCACTGGAAATGGGTCAATACCCCTAGGCCGGGCTCTACCAAAGTGCCTCTAATGAAACATCCTCTTCTTCTCTGGTGCAAAAACCTTGATCAACCATCGTCCTGTCTCTACCCCCTGATGGGGTCTCAGCATCAATCTGGTGGGCTCTTCAACCCCATGGAGGTCCGAACTCATCATCTCCCCATGTGTACTGGTCCAAATGGTACCTGTCCGTTGGGCATGGTCCTGCACATCAAAAGCTATGCCCTCCATGGGCTCATTAGTCACAGGGATCATAACAATGTCAATCACATTTCATAATTAATATTATCAAACATATGCATAAAAACCCTGATACATCAATCAATAGCTCAAAGACATTACAAAAAACCTACAGTACAAGATTGGAGAAAAAGACAAGACGTCCTATTGGGCTAGTATCCACAAGAAAAGAGAAGTCTCCGGGAAGGTTTCATCTAAGCCATGTAAGTGAGGTGATGCCGCTAGGGGATGTCCAGACATGTGGGTGAAGTGAGAGCCAAGGATGCATAATGTTATCTGTGGATGCCTTTGTAGAAGGCGAGTTGTACCTGTCATGGATGCAATTTTTCCAAGCCCGTTCTTGCCTTTATTATTTTCTTTTATTTGATTTTTCTTCTTCTTTTTCTTTTTATTCAAGGGCTAACCAGAGGACACTGCCTTGGCATGGTGACCAAAGCTGACAATGTTACCCACAAGTACTTTCATAGAGATGGGAAGGTTGGCTCGCGATGAGACCCCCTTTCCCTTGGACACGCAACCAAAGTTCACTGCCCTGGCGTGGTAACCAAATGGTGGCAATGTCATACTGTTAGGTACCCATGAACCTAATAAGTTGGCTCATGATGAGACCCCCTATCCTCTTGACTAGGTCTTGTTTGTTATTTTTCGAGTCCCTCTTGTTTCTTACTAAGAGGCTTTTTATTGCCTTCTCGAGGATCCCTGGGCAAAGCATCTCAAGGTTTTATTTCTAGGCTTTTATCTTTTACCAGTTGCTTTTACCTTCTAGGCCTTTAGCCCCTTCTTCCCACGAGATAAGGTGCAATCCTACAAACAGGTCAAACCAATGTCCGGACAAGGGGAATGGGATAAATGAGCAGGAGATAAGATGAAACAGTGGTGCTATGATGGGAGCAGACGATGGCTTTTCAAAAATCCTCCCAGTGGCAAACCAAGACCTATGGGCACAGGCTTGCTAGGGCACCCTGTCAATCTCACCAAGCATGGTCAAGTGGGCTAATGTAAGATCTAGGCAGTTGTTAGAGATAAAAGGAATCAGATGCATATATTTAAAGGTTTCAATGATCAAAAGTGACACATACCATGATACCTGGACCAATTACCTCATGGAGCAAGAACCTCTTCTGATACAAGACCAAGCCGATGGTGATGGATGTTGCTGCTGCTGACAAGACAAAGCTGATGGAAGAAGAAAAGGATGGGCCCTCCAGGGCCATGCTCAGGTCAATCCTGCTCTCGATACTCCATGTCTAGGACCTGTGGGCCTTGAGACATGATCTCCTAGTTATCCCTAAAAATCGTGGATAACACAACCTACGTCTGTGAATAGGGTAGTGCATTCAATGGAAGACTCCACACCGTCTCCATAGTTTGAGGACAAATTTATAGTAAAGACACGAGAATAGATTAATGGCAGTGATGAACAAATCTATAGCCCCACGGACATCGCCATGGAACGTGACTTTTCATATTGGACATCTCAAGTTAAAAATCTATTATGGAGGATGGAATCTCTAGAGATTGAAAACAAGCAACTCCATTCGGAAGTCATCGACCTCAAATAGTTGGTTTCCGAAATGAAAAAACAGGAAAATATCCATTTACAAAACCCAAGTGTGGACTCCCCCATGCTCCAAATAGAAATATTGAATATAAAAAATATGCAAGAGCTGAGATCACAACAGGCCCTTTTTAAAGAGGAGGCGGAGATGCAGCAACAAACACTTAATTCTTGGGTTGATGTCGTCCGAAAAAGGGA
>JZKD02S1672728.1:263910-295116 GCA_000966675.3 Picea glauca
CCCGATTACCATGGTTGAAGGGGTGGTACAAGAAAAATTGAACGAGGAACGCCTTCGCCAAACCCGAGAGCTTAATCTTACGGTGATTGGGCTCCCCCCTCCCGAGGCCACATCGAATCCTATACAAATAGCAACCTCTTTCCTTCCCGACATTTTGGAGTTGAAAGACCTCACCCTTAAGCGTGCATGGATGGGCCCCAACTCCACACTCTTCCTCCATTTTTGAACACTCGAGAACCGCCACAGAGCTCTTCGGGATAAGAGAAAACTCTCTTCGCTCCCACCCACACAGAGAATCTTTCTTGATCCTGACCTCACCAAATCTCAACAGGCAGAACTCAAGATATCTAGAGACCATGTCACAGTAGTGCGAAAAGAAGGTAAGTGGGCAGTTATTCGAGACCTCAAAGTCGTCATTCGTGATTCCCCCCCCCCCCTCCCCCCGAGATACTCCCTCCCTTGGGCCAAATGACAGCCTCTCTCTTGACAAACTTTTGTGTTGGACATACTTATATTTTGGATCACCATACTTTTGTCACAGTTATATACATTTTGAGGTTGCACTACTTTAGGTTTCTTTCTTTATGTTATTCTCAGCATTATTTAGGAGTTGCGCTTGCACTCCTACATTGTAACTCACACTTGTTGTAATCTTCAATCCCATGGACCTACTTTTGTGGTCATTCGTGGACATTAATAAAATTATCTTATATTATAGTACAGTAATTTTACTTATCAATTTTCAAATTTGTTTCATAAGGAAATTCAAATTTCCTAGTATGAGATTTCTTCTCATAATGTTTGGCTCTTGCAATAGCACACATTGATCTTCCTTATGGGCTTACACCATTGCCATATCTCAAACCATTCTTCCTGCAAATTTTTTTCTCAACTTTCATTTAGCCAACAAATTGTTAGTATTCAAGCATGTTATCCTGTTATTGCACATTTACAACAGCTCATGAATGATCTCAAAATTGTATCTTACAAACAATTCAATCACTTCCAGCTATTATTCATATTAAATGGAATGAAACTATCAATCTATATATATTCATTATCTAGCACACCAAAGTTGTAATGCAGTCAAACATTACCAATAAATAAACCAATGTGCCAATACCCATGGCCACATCTACACAATTCATCCTTGCATTGACTCTGGAATACCACATATTTATGTCATGTATTCCACCATGGTGAGTTGGAAGGTCTAGCCAACGCCTCGAAACTTAATCCAAACTCTTCCCCATTTACTTGCTCGATCATTTGGATACCTTCTTCTTCGACCCATACACAACACTAGGAACATAATCCTTTGGTATTCTTTTAGTGTCGACAAAGAGGTTGCAGTCCAAACATTAGTTATACAGGGGAAGTCCATTGAGCACTTGCACGACGCAATAGCCCTTCCATATCCAACCACAACATGGCTTTGCACATAGCTAGCTCTATTGGCATTCATTGCTATAATAAGAGTATGTCTCATGACTTGACATGGTTATGATCTCATAACCAATATAACATGACACGCAATTAAATCTCGTATAATTGCATTCAAGCATTAAACATCATTTATATACTCAAGGCCCTCGACCTTTACATCAATTAAAATATTGAAATTTAACTCAAATATTGAATTTTGATTGACGAAACTCTTACCTCAATTCCCTTCAACATTTATGCATCATAAGCAACCCAAATGCATACCTACATGGTTGTTATCAAATTACTTGTTGCTACCTGATCGGATGGTATTTTGTACAAGCTCATAGGCTCCCTTCACCAACCCTTTGATCAACATTCTTACCATCCTTGTTTGTCTTCAGACGGATGGCTATCATATGTAGCGGCAACATCATCACTTTCAACCATGCAATGAGCCTTTCTTGGATACATAATCCATCATTAGCCATATTCAGTTATCATAACGTAATTATTTCACATATATAATAACAGACTACTCTTAGTCTATAATCATGCCATATGCATGTCCAGGCATTCCTGCATGCACTAATGCACATTAATATGCACCAAGAATTTTCCACTAATGCACATTAATATGCACCAAGAATTCACTATTAGCATAGCTACTAATGCACATGCATTTCTAGCTTCATTATACGCATCACTTCCATCATGCACTCCAATGCATATTTGTTTCATCTTCTTGTGCTCCAAGTGATCATCCTTGAATCCTTCTAGATCCCTACAACCCTATTCATTGTCATTTGACCATCCTGCAATTCCAGCCAATATGCCCTATTGGCCATTGCTTCCATTTAGGCAATCAACCCCAATTTTTACCTTGCCAAAACCTTCTGACACTTTGGAATGAGGTAATTCCTATCATTTAATCACACCTTGGTACTACAGTATCCTTGAATCAGCGTAAGCATTATCATTATGACATTCCTTGCCATTACCTCTAGATATCCATTGATCACACCTTGGTACTACAGTATCCTTGAATCATCTTAAGCATTATCATTATGACATTCCTTGCCATTACCTCTAGTTATCCATTGGCTTTGCTCAATCTTCACTTCATTGCATTTAATATAGTAGTTCTACACTCTAACATATATGAAAATGAACACAAGTATTTTTGGTCAACATGACCTTGGATAACCCCCCCCCCCCCCCCGAGGAAAACCAGTTTGGAATATGTGTATATATGAGGAGAATAGATGGTGGAATATAGATGAACCTGATACAATAGCAGCTTGATCCAAGCTGCAACACTAGTCCAAATGAAGCAAGAGCGCCCTAGGATGGTGCGCCCTCCAAAAATGCTGACAAGACCATTGAACTGGAGCCAAAAGCCAACTAGAAGCTCTGATCAAGAAACCCCTCCACAACACTCTAATACCGATGTGTAGCCTCCCTCTGAAATAGACCTCACTGCAATCTGAGATCTAAAAGCCCTCTCCACTGATGATGCGTCCTCCTCAGAACAAGAATCTTCCCACTAAATAAACAAGGCCCTAAGCCTGCTAGCTATCTCCATGGAAGGGAGCGCCCAAGCTAACCTCAACATATGCCTGAAACCTCTTGCTCATGCTCTCTCTCAAACTCTCCAAGTGAACAAATGAGTGAATGAGCTCTTACTCCTCCTTTGCACCCCTCTTGAACCTCCATAAGGAAACCAAAATGATGGACGATTGAGATCATCCCATCTCAAGTCTAATCAAAGGTTGAGATCTCTCCAAAAGAATCTCACTCACAAACCCACTTTGGGTTAAGTTCCCTAAGTTCACTTTATGTCTCCTAATTCACCCACAAAGTGAATTAATAGTCATTTTAGGCATAAATGACCAAATCTCACTTTTGACTTAAATCTCCTAAGTCAAAGTGAAACTAGACATAAAGTACAAGGCACAAAGTACATAGTACTTCCCACATGTGTTTAGGAGCTCACAAACACATGGGGAACACCTCCCAAGGTACATAATCTCAAGACTCCCTCTTACCGAGGAAGGTGTTTCTCACCAAGCCCATCTTGTCTCTGAAGTAGACATATTTGCCCCTTGGCAGGGCCTTGGTGAGGATGTCTGCAATCTTCTCGTCAGTCAATATATATTGTAACTGCATTGTGCCTATCTGAACCCAATCACAGATGAAGTGATATCTAATCTCAATGTGCTTCGACTGGTCATGGAAAACTGGATTCTCAAAGAGTTTGTTACAACTCTGATTATCGAAGTGTATGACGGTTGGTGGTATCTCCTGACCAAACAATCCTACCAGCATCTTACAAAGCCAAATGGCCTCGCAACTAGCATGATTGGCCGCCATGTACTCTACCTTGGCCAAACTCAAAGCAACTGAATTTTTCTACCAACTGAACCAGGAAACAAGTCCTAACCCCAAACCAAAGCAGCACCCTGAGGTGCTTTTCCTGTCAGTAGCACATCCTGGCCAGTCTGAGTCGATGTATCCAACCAAACTGACCCCATCACCTCTGATATAGTCAAGGCCAAAATCATTTGTCCCAGCAATGTACCTCAACACGTGTTTTGCCCCAATCTAGTGAACACTCCTCAGCTGTACCATATGTTGGTTGAGAGTGTTCACGGCAAAACAGATATCTGGTCTGGTGTTGACCAGATACATGAGTGAACTGATCAACTGCCTATAAACTGTAGCATCTACCAACTGGGAATTTGAAGCACTAAGCTTCTTCCAGTTGGTAACCATGGGTGTCAACATAGGTCTGCAATCCTCCATCTAAAATCTGCTCAGAACATCTGTAGCATACTTCCCCTGCCCGAGAAATATGTGTCCCTCCTCCTGCCATACCTCCATACCCAGAAAATAGTGCATCAACCCAATGTCACTCATCTCAAACTCTGATGCAAGTCACAGCTTGCACTCAACTATGAGATCCTCTGCTCCTGTGATGAACAAGTCAACCACATATAGAATGAGAATGAGTGTGTCCACACCTCTAATGATGTAATAGAAGTTAGGATCAGCATTGCTCTTCTCGAAGCCCATCTGAAACAAGTATGTGTCAATACGTGAATACCAAGCTCGGGGAGCTTGCTTCAAACCATAAAGTGTCTTTCTCAAAAGACACGTGAGTCTCCCTCTCACTCACCTCAAACCCATGTGGTTGCTTAATGTACACCTCCTCATCTATAAAGCCATTCAAAAATGTTGTCCTCACATCCATTTGATGAATGCTCCAACCCATCTTTGCCGCTATGGCAATAATGCTCCTGATCGAGGTGTACCTTGCAACTGGTGCAAATGCCTCGTCATAATCGACTCCCTATATCTGAGAGAAGCCTCACGCCACAAAACAGGCCTTGTGTTTCTCTATGCTACCATCTGCAACATACTTGGTTTTGTACAACCACCTGGAAGTCACAACTGAATTCCCCACTAGCCTCCGAACCACCTTCCAAACATCATTGTGCACAATGGAGTCATACTCCTCTAACATGGCCTCTCTCCAGACCTGTTGGTCCACTGCCTGTGCAAATGTTTGTGGCTCAGTATCTGTGATACTCGTCACTAGTGCCAAATATGCTCCAAATCTGACTGGAGGTCTACTCTCTCTAATCTAGCTCTTGGGCTCACCTACATTCTCCTTGGCCTCCTTCAGGGTCTCCTGAAACCATCTGGGTCTCCTCTTCCCTGAAGTGGTCAATGGAGAAGTAAGGTCTCTCTGCCCAAGAGTAACTGCCTCAGGGCTAGTCTCAACACTCTAAGATCCTGAAGCCTCTGCCCCCTTTGACTGAACACCCTCTGACTGTGACCCTGAAGTTGTGCATGGTGACCCTGTCACCCCTAATACTGGCATACTGGAAACTTGAGGTTGTGCTCCCTCTGAGACATCAATCGGTGCCTCTGCATCATGCTCAACACTAACTCTCGACTCAAGAGATCTCTGAAAATCCCTATCCTCCTCAAATCTGACATCTCTGCTCACCACCACTCTCCTAAGTGATGGAATGTAGATACAATAGGCTATGGACACCTCTGAGTATCCAACTATAATCCCCTGTTGGGTTGTGGGGTCTAGCTTTGTCTTCTTCTCTGAGGGGACATGAGAAAAGGTCAAGCACCCAAAGATCCCGATGTGCTCGACATCGGGCCTCCTACCAGTGAAGGCCTCCTCAAGAGTTATCTTCCCCAATATCATGTGGGGGCTCCTGTTCTACAAGTAAACTACAGTAGCACTCGCCTCTGCCCATAGGTAAAGAGGCAAATTCTGATCGTGCAGCATGGATCTCGTTGCACCGGTGATAGCCCAGTTCTTCCTCTCGGCAACCCCGTTCTGCTGGGGGTTGTATGGTACAGTCATCTGCCTTCTAATGCCATGTTGGGCACAAAAGTCTATGAACTGTGTGGAGGAATACTCTCCCTCGTTATTCGACCGCAAGACCTTGATCCTCTTTCCAAATTGGTTCTCTACATGAGCTCTGAACTCTTGGAACCGTTTGAAGACCTCACTCTTGGTCTTCAGAAAATAGATCCAGGTCTTCCTTGAGTAGTCATCAATGAATGTGAGATAGTACTCACAACCACTCAAGGAATTTCGAGTCATGGGCCCACACACATCTGTGTGTACTAAATCCAGTATCCCAACTAACCTGATGTCACTACTAGGGAACAAGGCCTTGGTAAACTTACCAAGTGCACACCCTCTACAAACATCTTGATGCTCTGTACTAATTCGTGGCACTCCGGTCACAACCTCTCTCAGTCCTCCAAGAGCTCCATGATGTAGATGGGCCATCCTACAATGCCATAGCTCGCATGTATGTTTGTTGTTGTCGTTGCTCACTGCCAATGCATGAAGAGGCTGAAAAAGCAATTTGAACAGTTTACCATCCCTCACTCCAATCACTTGTCCCGAGGCAAGCGAGGACCCCATAGGGTGAATGAATGCCTCGGTCCCTCTGAAGGACACCTCAAGACCTCTATCATAGAGCGTAGAAACTGAAATCAAATTCTTCTTCACCCGGGGGCATAGAGAACGTCCCTAAACGATATAAGTGGCATGCCATCTCTCCGAAAGGTAACAATGCCAATCCCAACAACTATAACCAAGGAGTCATCTCCGAGGGCAATCTCCATCCTGACCTCGGTGTCTCTGAGATCAGTCAAATGCTCTCTGACTCTAGTCATATGGCTCGAAGCCCCACTATCAATATACCAGACACTGGGTGTTGTCTCAACTGAAGTGCAGCATATGAGAAAAGCACACTCTCTCTGAAACTGAGTCTGAAACTCTGCCTCCGTTGTTGTAGCTGTGGTACCACCCCTCTTCTTCTTCCTATTGGGACACTGTCCAGCATAATGCCCCAACTTCTTACAAACAAAGCACTTCACTTTGCTCATATCTCTCTTCTGACCATTGTTTCTCTCTCCTCCATATGGTGGGGCCCCAAACTAGCGACCCTGCCGACCTCCCCGGTCCGCCTTCTTCTTGCCCTTTGTCCAAAGGGCAAGATCCTCATCACCCTGACCTGACTGTTGTTGTTGTTGCTACTGTCCAGAAGCCTCTGCTACAAGTCTAGTCTCCTCCTAGACAAAGTCATCCCACATCCTCTCCCATGTGGGCATGACCTCCCTTGCAACAATGCCGCGAACGAATGGACCCCATGGTTTGGTAAAGTTGTTTAAGGTTGTCCTCACCATAGAGTTTGGGTCCACCACCTCTCCAACGGCTTCAAGCTCGTCTCTAATCTAGGTGTATCGACCAAGGAATGAAGTCGCTGACTCACTCTTGAGCATGCGAATGCCCTTAGTCGATCATGAAGAACCATCTTCAAGTTCTCATTAGAGCTCTGATAAAGCTTACATAGAGATTCGCACATCGCATATGCATAAGCTTTCCTGGTCAAGTGGGAAATGATATGATCCCGCACTGCATCACAAATGGTCCTCTTTGCCTTGTTGTTCCTCTTCTTGAACTCTATTAACAAGACGGGAGCAGTAGCAAGGGGAACAGGAACAACTGCCTCAAATATGTCCCATAGTTCGAGGTCCTCCAAGACAAAGACAATCTTGGCTTTCCAAGGCGACCAGTTGCTAGCCCCAGCTAGCCTATCCTCCACACACATCTAAGATGCTAACATCACTACCAAAATGCACTCCAATTGATGCTCCAACGGCAAAGCAACGTTGCCTCACTCGTGTCAACACAGGTGTGAAAAAGAGGCAAGCGAACTCCGACCTCACTCCTAGCAATATAGGTGTGAAAAGAGGTCATGTCAAATCAGCCTCACTCCTACCACGTAGGTGTGAAAAGAGACTGACGAAAATGTCCACAAACTACTCTACAGCCCTCTACAAAATTCTGCCAACAAGTTGCCACTAAACTCTATCAATGGCTGTCCACAAACTCTGCCAAGAAGATGTCTAAAACAGCCCACTCATATGCTGTCCAAAACTACTCAAAATCAACCACCAAAGCTCTGATACCATGAAGATTTTCCAGGTCCTATCAAGTTGCCAACTAGGTTTGTCATTGACCTCAAATTGGCTCTAAGTTTCAACTGTCAATGAAGGTTTTGCTGATGTTTTAGGACAGCCAACAGTTTAGGAACTTCTTGTTGATTTGTTACGGTTACATTAGCAATTTAGTTACTCTAGCATGTAGTTTTAGTCACCAGTTTGGAATATATGTGTATATATGAGGAGAATAGATGGTGAAATACAGATCTGCCTTCTTGTTTTAGTCACCAGTTTAGGAACTTCTTGTTGATTTGTTACGGTTACATTAGCAATTTAGTTGCTCTAGCATGTAGTTTTAGTCACCAGTTTGGAATATATGTGTATATATGAGGAGAATAGATGGTGAAATACACATTGTTAAGCAAAATATACACATTGTACATATGAAGCGTCCTAGGTGATAGGAAGAGTCATACATTGGAGAAGACCAACAATTGCATCTTTGTGTATTTATTGAGCTTCATGTTAATGCAATAATCATCCCGTGGAGTTATGATTCCTGCCCAATGCTTGACCTGACACTTACATTAACTTTATGAACTTTAGCCAAGCCAACATTAATTAAAAATTAATTAATGTGCTTTTTGATAAAAGTCATCTTGAGTTTGAATTATCTACTTTACCTCCATCTTATTTTGAGGACATTTTGGTTCTTGTCTTTCCGACCTCATCAGGATGAACAATTTCAAGTGTTTTTGTGAGCCATTTTGGTGGACCTTTCTGAGATGGTCCAGGTTCTTCGGCTGATTGAGATGGTGATGAGTTCTCATCAAGCCTCAGCTTTTCAATCCTGTAGATCACATCATCCAATTGAACTTCATATTTTGATGATGTGGTAGGAACTTTTTCATGTGGGGGAAGATGGTGCTACAAAAGGGGATTCCAGAGATTGACCCAATCTAGGGATCCCCCCTTCAAGATGTGGAATCTTATCATCAAATTCATGGTATATCTTTACACGAGTGAATTTATCCAAATGATCACGCTGCCTCTCCACGGTTTCGTCTTTCTTGGAGGATTCAAGAAAGATCACGTCTCTGGAAAGGATGAATTTCTTGTTTGTTTCATCATAAAGGCGATACCCTTGGTGGTATTTGAGTACTCCAAGAAGATGCACTTCCGACTCCTTGCATCAAGCTTGCTTCTTTGCTCCTTAGGAATCAAGGCATAACAGGTGGAACCAAAGACCCTAAGATGCCTCACCGAAGGAATGTGACCATACCACGTTTCATATGGAGTCTTGTTTTTGATCGCATGAGATGGACACTTGTTTTTGACATAAACTGCACATAGAATTGCATCAGCACAAAACATCAATTTAATATTCCTGAAAAACATCATGAATCGAACCATATTTAGGAGAGTCTTGTTCATTCATTTAACTACACCGTTTTGTTGAGGATTGTGTTGATTTTTTAATGACAAAATCAGAAATATTTCATTCACACATTTCGTCAAACACTTAGCAACCTAGAGATAACTGTCTTCTTAAATTTCAGAAATGCATACCCACATTCAGAAATTTCTACAAGGAGAAATACACATTGTTAAGCAAAATATGCAGCGGAAATGCACAATGGACAGCAACCCATAACTCACAGAAATTTAGGCAACTGCCAGGGAAAACCCCAATGTGGGGAAACCCAACGAGAGAGAGAAATCTTATTACTTTGCTTCAGGAAAGTTCAGAACAGCTTCAATAACACTTTTTCAGCCAAGAGAAATACCTCTTACAGCACAAAACTGTCCCCCACAAATCTGTCTTGAAAACTGTGCCACAGTCCGTACAGCTGTACAGATTTGCTAAAATTCAGCACCTTGAAATTCGTGCCACAACAGGCTATTGTACCTTCTCTTCTGTACGGCCGTCCTCCTTCAGAAAATTCTTCAAGGATGCCTCGAAAACCGTGCCCAAGCTTGCCTCGGTTTTCGTGCCTCAAGAATGTTGTTGTACGACCTGTGCGGATCCGTACAATACAGCCTGTCCCAGCAAATAACACTGCTGCAAATCAAAACAGAAAAAAGCCTCCTTGGGATTTGCGGCCTAGCTCTCTTGGGAATCGTGCCCTTCTTGATGTTCACTTTCTTCTCTCAAGCAATCTCTCAACTTCTCCTCTCGTCTTCTTTGGTGTGTCTTTCTCACATCCCTAAGCATGTATATGTACTTTTCTCTTTTCCCAAGAAACCCTAACTTACATAACTAACTCAATCTAATGGCTATCATAAGTCTAATCTGAGGGATCATATTTAATGCTCCTCATTAATTACAAAATAAGTAATAAATGCTCATTAAATACTTTTTGGGTCCCACAACTTAAAAACACTTTAAGTTATAAAGTACATTCACTTTATAAAAGCACTTTATTTAAAAAGTCACTTTACAAATAAAACATGTCTAGGAATTATGACTTTATGTCCTCCCCATGACAAAACACAAAAACATGAATGATGACATCCCTTGTTATATTTCAACAGATTGTATGCGATTGTTGTTTGATGTTTGATCCCATGTTGGCAAAGGTAACTTTCAAATTCATTAGATGTATATTCTCTTCCATTATCAATGCGAAGAGAGCCAACACAAGATTGAGCTTCATTTTGAATCCATACATGAAAATTTTTAAATGTTTCAAAAGCTTGTGATTTATCTTTCAGCAAGTACACCCAACACATCTTGGTGTAATTATCAATAAAGGACATTATATCTTTATTTCCATTTGCAGAAGGAACAGGCATAGGGCTGCACAAATCAAAATGAATCAGTTCAAGTTTTCTACATGCTCTGGAAGTAGAATCATGGAAAGGTTGTTTGCTATGCTTCAGGAAAGTACATATCAGTAGCAAAACAACATTTCCAACCAAGGAAAATACCTCACAGCACCAAATCTGTCCCACGAAAATCTGCCTCGTTTTCTGTGCCAAAATCGTACCGTTGTCCGGCCTCTTTCGTATCTCGTTTTCTATGCCCACAATCACCTGTACAGACTATTCTATACAGCCTAGAAATAGCCACAAAAAATCTGGAAATCGCCTCGAAAACCATGCCAAAAATCGCCTCGATTTCTGTGCCAAATCCGTATGGATGTACAGACTATACGGATCCGTACAGTACGGCCTCCCACAACAGAAAAATATTTCGGCCAAAAATTCATAGGAAATTTTTCTCAGGAATCATGCCCTCTTTGCTGCTCACTTTCCTCTCTCAAGCATACTCAGAAAATCTCTCTAACTCTCCTCCCGATGTCTTTTCAAACATTCGACATGTCTTGCACACTACCCAATGCATTCTTTTATAATCTGAAAATGACATTTTCCCCCCAAAAGTGTCTTTTCACCTTCCCCAACCCTAGATCCAAAGGCCAAGATTATAACTTGCATTTTTCAAGATCAAGGGTCATGATCCATTCCCTCCAAAATGTCTCATTTAAAATTAAAGTGAATTTCACTTTATTACATAAGTGCTTTATGAAAATAAAGTCACTTTAAAATTATAAGGTACACTTTATTAAAAAGTCACTTTAAAATTATAAGGTACACTTTATTAAAAAGTCACTTTAAAATTATAAGGTACACTTTATTAAAAAGTCACTTTAATAAAAGAACCACTTAAAACAACTTTATAAAAACTATTACAAAGTTAAGTGCCTAGTAGTGTAAATATTAAGGTAACATCCGCATATAAGACAAAACATGCGGAGTACCTCCCGTGCTAAAAAGCTAACACTCCCTCTTAGCGAGGGATGTACTCGCTGCCATCTCCATCATCTGGTCCCATCACACTGTGCTCCGTAGGAGCTCCCTCTGAACCTGGAGCCACCCTCAACATCTGCACAGAACTCGAACTAGAAGATCTTCTCCTGGCAACCTCCTGGAACCCTGAGCTCACTTCATCTTGAGCATCAATTCGATCAACCTAGCTGAGCTTTCTGCCAATGCTCATAAGAGACTCGCTCTCTTCTCTCGGAATGCAAGACTGATACCTTGGCGCCACCGCAGTCTCAGAAGCCTCCTCACGCTCCTCATCCGACGTTGAATCATACATCAAAGGTTGTCCTCTCAACATATACAACCTATTCACCCGGTTACCAATCAGTTGCAGCTCTACTGGGTCCACTCCCTCTCTGTAGATAAAGACATGTTCCTTCTTGAACAATACGCAATATCCTACATCCTCCAAGGTTGAGATTGAGAGCAAGTTAACACTCAACCCTGGAACAAAGAGAACTCCATCAAGCTCCAAGAGTTCCCCAAACTCGAGTTGGAATCTGACATTCCCAACTCCACGTACAGCTCTCGCCATACCACCTTCATTTACCACCTGTCAGCCAGGACCAATCTCTGTGAAATCTGAGAACACTCGCCAGATTCTCATCATGTGGTTAGAAGCTCCGCTATCCACAATCCATCTAACATCACCTCCGAATCCTCCGCTGTCGACACTGGAAACTAGGGTAACCAAAGAAAATTCCCTATCGAACTTTGAAGCAAAGTCCTCTATGGTTGTTGGAGCAGTTGTCTCAGGCCCCTCTGACTCCTTCTTCTTCTTCTTCTTCCTCTCAGGACAATGAGAGGCAAGGTGCCCCAACTAGTTACAACAATAGCATCTGACTTTACTCAAGTCCCTTCCGGAACTTCCTTTCTTCTTTCTCTTTGCCACAAGAGCAACATTCTCATCAGCTATGTCTGTCTTCTGATCACTGCTATGAGATCTTTCTCGGATCTCCTCCTGAGTGAAATCATCCCACAGTGTGCTCCAATCTGGTAGATGCTCACGACCCACCATGCACTTCACGAAGACTTCCCAATCTTTGGTGAAGCCATTTAAGGCTATCCTCACCAACTCAGAATCTGAAATGACCTCTCCAACACCTACCAGCTCATCTTTAACTTGAGCCACCCGGGTAAGATAAGAAGAGACACTCTCCTCCTTAACTTAGCCCTCAAGGCCATCTTTCGGTTCTCGTTCTTCACCTCGAACAAGTTTTTAAGTGCATCCCGCATCTCCTTGGCAGTCTTTTTCTCAGCCAAGTGTGTGATAAGGTGATCCTTCACCCCATCCAGAATAATCCTCTGAGCTTTGGCTTCCTCGACCTCATGCAGTCCAAAGCAACAAGATCTGTTGCGAGAGCTGCTACAACAGAGTTGACATAGCTATAAATTTTGTTCTCCTTGAGAACGGCTGACAAACGAACCTTCCACTGCAAGTAGTTGGAAATGCCATCCAACCGATCCTCATATCTAATGCTTGCAGCCATATTCCCTGTCACAACTCAAAGATAACAATCACACCCTTTTGCCCAAAAGTCACACTGCCCACTGTCACTCAGAGCCCAAGCTCTAATACCATGTAGATTTTTAATGACAAAAATCAGCACGCTAATATTCTGTCAAACACTTAGCAACCTAGAGATAACTGTCTTCATAAATTTCAGAAATGCATAAAACCCACATTCAGAAATTTCCATAAGCAGAAATACACATTGCTAAGCAAAATATGCAGTGGAAATACATAGTGGACAGCAACCCATAACTCACAGAAATTTAGGCAAATGCCAGGGAAAACCCCAATCTGGGGAAACCCGACGAGAGAGAGAGAGAGAGAGAGATCTTATTATAATGCTTCAAGAAAGTACATATCAGCAGCAAAACAACATTTCCAGCCAAGGAAAATACCTCACGGCACCAAATCTGTCCCACATAAATCTGCCTCATTTTCCATGCCAAAATCGTACTGTTGTCCGACCTCTTCCGTACCTCGTTTTTCGTGCCCACAGTCACTTGTACGGACTGTTCCATACGACCCAGAAACAACCACCAAAAATCTGGAAACCGCCTCAAAAACCATGCCAAAAATCGCCTCGATTTCCATGCCAAATCCGTACTGACTGTATAGAATCGTACGAGTTGTACAGATCCGTACAGTACGGCCTCCCACAATAGAAAAATATTTTGGCCAAAAAAAATCTCGGGAATCGTGCCCTCTTTCCTTGGAAAATGTGCCCTCTTTCCTTGGAAAACGTGCCCTCCTTGTTGCTCACTTTCCTCTCTCAAGCATACTCAGAAAATCTCTCTAACTCTCCTCCCGATGTTTTTTCAAACATTCGACATGTCTTGCACACTACCCAATACATTCTTTTATAATCTGAAAATGACATTTTCCCCCCAAAAGTGTCTTTTCACCTTCCCCAACCCTACACCCAAAGGCCAAGATTAGATCTTGTCTTTTTCAAGATCAAGGGTCATGATCCATTTCCTCCAAAATGTCTCATTTAAAATTAAAGTGAATTTCACTTTATTACATAAGTTCTTTATGAAAATAAAGTCACTTTAAAATTAGAAGGTACACTTTATTAAAATGTCACTTTAACAAAAGAACCACTAAAAACAACTTTATAAAAACTATTACAAAGTTAAGTGCTTGGTAGCGTAAATATTAAGGTAACATCCGCATACAAGACAAAACATGCGGAGTACCTCCCGAGCTAAAAAGCTAACAAAAACATGTGCTCAAGTACCTACAAGGTACAGTAGATTATGAAGTGAGCTATGTTCAAGGGGATGGAGTCAAATTGATGGGTTACACAAACTCGGATTGGGTAGGCAATGCACTTGACAAGAAAAGCACCTCAGTGTCTTGGTTCAGCAGGAAGAAGAAGTCAGTGGCATTGAGCTCTGCAAAGGTAGAGTATATGGCATCCAATCAAGCGAGTTGTGGGGCCATATGGCCTCGCAAGTTACTCAATGGATTATTTAGTCAGAAGTTGGAGTCGACCATCATTCATTGTGATAATCAGAGTTGCATTAAACTCTTGGAGAATCCAGTGTCCCATGACAAGCCGAAGCATATTGAGATTAGGTATCACTTCATCCGGGACTACGTTAAAAGAGGAGTTGTGAAGCTTCACTACATTTCTACAAATGAGCAAGTTGCAGACATCCTCACGAAAGCTTTGTTAAAAGGGAAGTTTGTGCTCTTCAGAGATAAGTTGGAAGTGGTGCAGAACACCTTCCTTGCTAAGAGGGAGTGTTAAATTATGGTAGCTTGGATAGGTGCTTCTGCATTGGTTCAATGTCAAGCATGCAAAAGTCATCCAAAAACTTTCTCGAGCTTACTTTATTTTTATAAAGTGACTTTTATCAAAAAGCACATGAATTAATTTTTAATTAATGTTCGCTTGGCTAAAGTTCATAAAGTTAATTTAAGTGAACTTTAGATTATATCGTCACAGTAGATCTAAATTGACCTCGTCCGTAAATCGAGGTGATGATTACGAAGTTGGAGATATAGAGGTAAAAGAAGCTAGAGAAAGGAAAAATCGATTCATTGTCACGGCTGAGAGTTTGAGAGTCGAGGAGAAGAAAAAAAGAAAACAACAAGGGCACTTTTTCCAAGGCAATGGGTGCATTTCCCAAGGAAAGGGTGTGCATCCCAAGACAAGAAGGGAACGGATCTCAAGGCATTCGTACAGATCATTTTCCATCAATACACTCCTTTATCGACGACTTGAAAAGATCCTTTTCCGTCGATATGCTCCCTTTATCAACAATTTGGAAAGATCTTTTTCGACGATGCACTCCTTTATCGACGACTTGGAAAGATCTTTTTCCATCGATACGCTCCCTTTATCGATGACATGGAAATATCTTTTTCCTTCGATACATTCCTTTATCGACGACTTGGAAAGATCTTTTTCCATTGATAGGCTCCTTTTATCATTGACTTGGTAAGATCTTTTTTCATCGATATGCTCCTTTATCAACGACTTGGAAAGATCTTTTTGCATTGATACACACCCTTTATCAATGACTTGGAAAGATCTTTTTGCACCGATACACTCCTTTATCGACAACTTGGAAAGATCTTTTTTTGTCGATATGTCGTGCAGCGAAAGTCTTTTCTTCACTAACACCCTGTATCAACCGCGAAGACTTTCCTTTATCGACACTCTTTGTATCAGCCACTAAGGAACATTTCTACACTTGGTCAAATTTATGCATTTTTGAGCCCACAACTGTCGCAGTTATTGCAGAAAATGCCCGACTCGACTTCTTCAGCCAGATTCAAAACTTCTACAGCCATAGCAGAAAAACCTCTACAACAAGAAACCCCAACACGACAATTAAGTTTCAAAGGGTTTTGACCCCAACTTCTCAAGTGGGGTGAATTCGATATTCACCCAAATACTCTACATGTCTATCCTAGATTCGGTTATTCCAGCCTACCTGACCAAAACCCATTTGTTGAGTCCAATTTCTTGACATACCCATGTCGATTTCGACTAAATTACGCCCTAAATTTTGGGGACTTTGGTAGATTCCAAGAAATTCTTCCCCAATTAAAACACAGTAGCAACTCTCTTTGTTTTGTAGCAGACCCTGCCAACCAAGTGTTGCAACCTATTGCTCTGATACCAATTGTAAAAGACCCTGCCTGCGCATTAAAAATCTGATTTAATCATGCATCTAACAGCATGCATAAAAACCCATGAATGCAACTATTCAAGCAAACACACAACAACAACTATTCAAATAAAATGTATACTCAACAGAATTAACATAGAAAACACAACAGAAAACTTATGTGTTTAAAGATGAACCAACTAATTGCCTACAAGGGACGTTCCTCCCAGCCATAGGCTTGATGTTCCAAATCTCAACAGCAAGCCACCCCCGAGTTGAGGCTGAGTCCACAAGGAGGTCTATCCTTCTTGGTTGTCCACTCTTCACGTTCAGCAACCCAAAAACCCAGGTTCCAAACTCCAACATTAAACTCCAATCCACCATCTCTCTTACCTAGAACTTGCACACCCCAAGGAATGGGATCCCCCTTCTCTGCCATGTAGTCCCTCGGGCCTTCCTGCTTCCCTCCAAGACTTCAATGCACTTGGTTGGCTAGGAAATCTCCTAGTTGGGGACTCTACGAATTATTAACTGCTCCAAAAGTGCTCACAACAACCTTGTCAAGGCTCTTGAGCCATTTCCTCAACAGGAAATGTCAATTATAGGCATACAGCCTTCATTACAAGAATACGACCTTCTTTCTGGCATAAAACTCAACCAAACAAACTATCTTTCCATGGCTAGCATAGTTGGTGCTCTTCTCAGCACCCCACTCCTCTCTTGCTCTCGTAAATCAGCAAGTAAAAACTGACCCAAAAAGGCACTCGAATTTTCCTTTTCTTCTGATGCAAGATTGACTCTCACATTTCCCAGTAAGTGGTTGTACTTAGCCCATGATGTCATAAATTGGTGAGTTGACCTTTCCCCACCTACCACTCTTACATCACTTTAATATCTCTTTTTGATAATTCAAAGGGGATAAACATTAATATGAAAAATGGATGAATTAATAGGAATGGGTAACCCCTTAGACCCCCCTTTAGCCCCCTTTCTTGTGGAAATGACAACCCCCCATCATTACCGTCCTGCTTGTATCATAGCTAGCAATTATTATTTTTATTAATTATTTTAATGTACAAAATACATAGTTCGGGTCTCGGCCATATTAATCAATACGAGCTCTTCACCACAAACATATCAGCTCACCAGCCTTAATCACATTTGCACATTTACATTATAATTTGCATGGATTAAAACTGGAGATATTACACTTTTTGCAGTTATATTTCTTTCTATCTTGCTCTAAACATTCAATTTCAACTATCAATAAACATAAGAGGTATCAGAGCATTTTCCTATGTCAACACACATTCAAATTTTAGAAAAAAAAATTAGGATAGAAATGTGTTCTAATGTCTTTAAATAACACAAAAATCTGTTATTCAACATGTAAATCTGCAGTTGGGGAAGAATATACAGAAAATACAAGTAGTGTCCCCTAGTTGGACAGAAAATACAAGTGGCGTCCTCTGGTTGGACACCATTGTAACCTCTAGTGATACCCCTTTGCGTATTACAACATCAAACGACACCTATATATGGATTTGCCTTCCACATATCCTCGGGTAGATTGGAAGCCCCCCTAGGCACACCTAAAACCAACCTTACATATCTTGTCAACCATCTTTTTGCTATAATACACGAAGAACAACACTTGGGGATATCATTCTCACATCCCGAGGAATCGATTAGTATGGCTAAGGGTACGGTCTATACTCCTTAGTTAGTGTTGTAAAAGATTCGAACAAGTACTATTGTTGGAAACCCTCAGGTATATCAGAGTTACAGCACTTGACACTCATTTGTCCTTAGGACCCCTACAAATCCTAGCTTTCTATAGCACAAGCAACAAAAATTTGCAATATAGGAATTTGGGAATTTCATCAACGAAGTAATACTCAAACAAGAGTAATACTCCCACCAGACTTTTAAAAATAAACAAAAAGTCTAGGGCCCGCCAATACCAATACAGGAGACCTAGCTCAAAAGACTCATTCCATCGCATTGATCATCATGGTGTAACTCTCAATTACCTTCTTTTTGTGGACCCACCGGTACAATTATTTCTGAGCCATCTCTACAGTATCCTCTCAACACACTGATCATGTTGGACTACCTCTTAGATAACCTCTCCGATGGACCCCATGGTCCCATAACACACCTGCAAAAACCATGGATGAAGTGAAACAAATGGTTCAATCTCTCACCCAGTCAATTAGCACACTAAAGACCAACATGTCTTCCCTTAGTGCATAAGTTGGCCTTTGTTTTGATAAGATTGAAAAGTTGGAAGGTAAGCTTGAAGAAGGTGGCAATTTCTCAGGTGAAATCTCTAATAAGGGTAAGCACATTGATGAGGAAAAAGGTTACAATAATGACCACTCCTTTTCTAACCATTCCCACAATCTAATGCCTTGCTTCCCTAAAATTGATCTAAATAAATTTGATGGTCGAATGTGGCAGGTTGGGTTGACCAAATGGAACACTACTTTTCCCTCCACGCCATGGCAAATGACCTATTGAAACTCTAAATCGGTGTCCTATATCAAGATCGAGAGCATTAGAAGTGGTGGTAATCGCATTAGAAATCTTCTCCAGGTTTCATTACATGGAAGTAGTTTGTGAAAGCCATGTTTGCCCATTTTATTTGGGGTACTAATTTTGTGGGTCAGAGTACCAAATTGCATCAAACAGGGACAGTTGAAGAATATATTGATGCTTTTGAGCATTTGGCTATCAAAACATAAAATTTAACTGATGACTTTTTAAAGAAATGATTTATAAGTGGTCTTTAAGAGGAAATCAAAGCCCAAGCAGACACAAACCACCTGCTACCTAGTTAGAGGCCACTCAGCACGCTCGACATGCATAAATTGTATACTATGCCCAGTCCAAATGCCCCAACTTTGCTCCATGCCCATGCCCAAATGTAGTGGTCACTTAGCAGCCTACTCCACCCCTCGAGATCCACAAGTTGACACGAGCCGAACTGGAAAAAACGCCAACTCAAGGATCTCTACCACAATAGTGAGGAAAAATATTTTTCAGGACATAAATGTAACAAAAATTATTTATGGCCATTTATGAGAATATTTCTAATGATGAAATTGGAGGGGACTTAGGGGGACATCAACCCCCCACCTTGGAAGTTCCTCTTCCTAACCAACCAGATGAAGAACAATAAATCTCTCTTCATGCCTTGACTAGTATTTCCTCTCCTCAGACATTAAAGTTGGTCAACTATAACAAGTATTAGAAGGTTATTGTCTTAAATTCTTAATCACCAACAATAGCATCCATAATTTCATTCGTCGTCGCATTGCCCAAAAAAAGCATTGTTATATCCATGTTGTTAACAACTTTCGGATTATGATTTCCAATGGGAGATCTATGAAATATGGTGGTCGGTGTGAAAAAGTTAAACTTCAAATGAGTGCTTATTCCTTGAAAACTCAAATGTTCTCCATTGACATGGGTGGTTGTGATATTGTTTTGGGTGTTGAATGGTTGAGAACATTAAGGCCCACCACCATGGATTTCCTAGAGTTTTACATGGGTTCCCAAATGGATAAGCCTTCCTACAAACTCAAAGGTCTCAAAGCAAGCTCTCCAAAAATAGTTAGCTCTCACCATATGGAAAAGCTCCTAAAAAAGGTCATTACAACATTATTGCACAACTCCATGTTATTCCAACCTTTGAGAATGCTTCTTAGCCAATTCATCCAAACTTGAAGTTAGTTTTGGACAAATTCCAATAGGTCTTTGAACCTATCCAAGGACTACCACCCTCACGTGATCAGTTGGTTCATAGTATCCCATTGTTCCCAAGTAGCCCCCATAGCATCATCCTTTTGCCCAAAAGAATGAAATTGAAAAGATCATCCAAGAGTTGTTGGTAAAAAGTGTTCTTTGTCCTAGTACCAACCCCTACTCTTCTTCGATCGTCATGGTTCTTAAAAAAGATATCATCATCGTTTTTCCCAAAAGAATGAAATTGAAAAGATCTTCCAAGAGCTGTCGGTAGCAAGTGTTCTATGTCCTAGTACCAACCCCTACTCTTCTTCAGTCACCATGGTTCTTAAAAAATAAGGCACTTGGTGCATGTTATCACAGGATTTGTACTTGTGCAAAGCCCTCCACGAGATTCCAATCTTGTGTAACAAATGGAAGTATCTACCCCATTCACCTAAGTAGATACTTCCCTCGTTTTAGGGATGGAAGAAAGTTCAACACAAGGGAGGCTTCCCTGGTGACCTCAAGGGATCAAATAGCGAGATTAGTCAAGCCTACAGTGTCAATTTTTCAAGTGCAATTCAATGCATTCAATTTCAAATCTGAAAATTACTTCCAAGTGACTTCAAACAGTAAACTCTAGAGCTATTATCACTGAATAATTTTACACTGAAATTATGACAAAAAATTACATTGGAAACATAAAGATCCGAGAGAAACCCTCTATGCACAAGAGACACAAATTTTTGTTCTAAAAACTTTTCAGAGTTAGAATTTTTTAGGGAAAAACTAGCCCTCTTAGCAAATCACAAAATCAGCAAATCTGAGGACAAAATCAGTCCTTTCAAATTTACAAAATTCAGCAAATTTCCAAAAAAAAACCCAACTTACAAATCTATTGTTGTACGGACTACTAACGTCACATATACCTTCACACATGTGGCATGTTTCGTACCACACGTGCTGTGTGTTTCTCCCTGCACGTGTGGCCTGTTCACACATGCGGCCTGTTCTGGTCGTACCACACATGCGGCCTTCTCTCTCTTCCTCCTATCACACATGCGATTGTCCTCCCACGTGCACTTGTCCTCCTAGGCTGAAAAACTGAAGAGAAAGAATGTCCAAGAAACTTAGGCCACATTTTGCAAAGTGCAGAATTTTCTTGCCGAAATTTCCACCGAATCTCCTTAGCACAAGTGCTCACTCACTTATGCCAACTCCATAATGTCACAATAAGATCTACAAGTGTCTCCTCACATTGCCTCTCCTTTTATAGGAGTCTAATGAGGGAGTTTAGGAACCCCTTCTAAACTCAACATTAAATTAGAATCATTTATTCCAACATGTGAGTGTGAAGCCCCGACATGTGGATGTGAAATCCCAACACAAGCCCCAGTTCCATACAAGAGGGGTTTTCTCAATGCAATGTGAGTGCCAACAAAGATTCTCACATGCCCGACACTAAGGCCAATGTGAGAATACATGCCCGATGCTACAAAACACCAACACTCCCTCTTGGCGAGAGAGGTATTCTCACCCATTCCACTATCCCTTAGGAATAGCTCTGTCTCCCATATTGGAAGTGGCTCTGCTTCCCACACTGGATCCGCTACCACAGTTGCTCCCTCTGTCACCGAAGCAAATCCTGTTGTATGGCATGTAATCTTCTTGGAAGACACCATGCTCCTAGCAGCCTCCCACTTCTGAGCATCCTATATAGCTTCCTCAACCCATGACATTTTCCAAACAGTGTTGGAAGACTCCTCTCTCCAACCTGAAGGTTGACTCCCTCTGGAGTCTGACTCCCTCTGGAGTTTGACTCCCTCTGAGTCTGTACAACCTTCGAAGCTACCTAATCCTTGTCCTATGTCACTCTGCTACTGTTGGCCATAGATTGCATAGGCTGGCCCTTTAGCCTATACAAGTTGCTCTCTCTAACTCCAAGAACCATTGTTGTGTCTAAGTTAAATCCTTTGGGATTGAATAGCGCTTGTCCATCTCGAAATAAGACCTCATAGCCCTTCTTCTCAATCGTTGAAACTGAGAGCAAACTCCTCTTGAGTTCTGGCACCCATAGCACATTTGGCATCCACAACACATCTCCTGACTCCATCAAGAATGACAATGTTCTAGATCCCTGCACTACATGCTTGGTACCCATATCAAGTTCCACAAACAAATCTGAGTCGGACTCGATGAAGCTCTCGAATAATTCTCGTGCTCCAGTCATATAACATGTGGCTCCACTATCCACCAACCAAGTCCCACTACCGGAAATTGTATCAGAAAGGGCAGAGACCAATAATAACTCCCTTTGTTGTTGATGTCTACTGCTTCCTTCCCCCTTTCTTCCGTTGTGGACACTGTGAAGCATAATGGCCATACTAATGACAAGCAAAACACTTGATTTTACTAAGGTCCTTCTTCCTTCCTAGTTCTGGAGATACCTCTCTCTCTGGAGAACCTCCTCTTCTACCCTTCCTAGTATGAGGAACTAGGGACTGGTTCTTATCATCGCTACCTTTCTGCTTGCCATTCCTGGACTCTATCTGAGCCTCCTCTTGGATACAATCAGTCCATAGTCTGTCAAATTCTAACAACTTGTCTCATGCACAAGTCACCTACATAAATGGTTCCCAAGACCCAAGAAGGCCATTCAATGCCACATTCACCAACTCTGTGTCATCAATTGCCTCACCAATGGTTGTAAGTTGATCACGAATCTGAGTGATCCTCATGAAGTAGCTAGCAGTTGTATCTAATTTGACAACAAGTTGATCACGAATCTAAGTGATCCTCATGAGGTAGCTAGCAACTATATCTGATTTGGACATCTCAACAGATCGGAGTTGGTGCCTCAAAATCAACTTTCAACTTGCATTCACGGTTTGGTACAATCCCACCAAAGTGTCATACATATCCATGGTTGTATTTTGTATTCTTCTCGGAAATGTGAGGAATCCTTTACGGAATCCAACAACACCCGCTTGGCCTTCACTTCCTTCTTATGAGCTGCCAATTCTTGTGGATCATTAGGACTTGGAACCACCATCTCAACATACTATTTGAGATCATTCTCCTCCAAAAGAAGAAGAATCTTGGCCTTCCAATCCCGAAAATTTGTTGTTCCTTCCAACCTGTCCTCAATTTAAAGAGTGTTCACCATTGTGACCTACCCATAACAAAAAAAATCTACAACAACCTGTGTCTCAAGAGATGATCCTCCTCTCTCTCTTCAAAGTCTTAGCTCTGATACCATGTCAATTTTTCAAGTGCAACTCAATGCATTCAATTTTAGATCTGAAAATTACTTCCAAGTGACTTCAAACAGTAAACCCTCGGGCAATTATCACTGAAAAATTTTACACTAAAACTATGAAAAAAAATTATAGCAGAAACATATAGATCAGAGATAAACCATCCATGCACAAGAGACACAAATTTTGTTTTGTAAAATTTTCAAATTTAGAATTTCTGAGAACAAAACCAGCCCTCTTAGTGCATCACAAAATCAGCAAATCCGAGGACAAAATAAGTTCCTTCAAAATCACAAAATTCAGCAAATTTTCGAAAAAACCCCTACTTACAAATTTGTTGTTGTACTATCTGCTAACGTCAGGTATACCATTGTTGACGTCACTTGTACCTTCACACGTACGTCTTGTTATGTACCACACGTGGGGCTTGTTTCTCCTTGCACGTGCGGCTTGCTTTGGTCGTATCACACGTGCGGCATGTTATGGTCGTACCACACGTGTTGCATTCTCTCTCTTCCACCTGTCACACGTGCAGCTGTCCTCCCACATGCAGCGATCCTCCTAGGCTGAGAAACTGAAGAAAAAGAATGTCCAAGAACCCTAGGCCACATTTTCCAAAGCGTAGAATTTCCTTGCTAAAATTTCCACCCAATCTCCTTAGCACAAGTGCACACTCACTTATGCCAACTCCATAATGTCACAATAAGATCAACAAGTGTCTCCTTTTATAAGAGTCTAATGAGTGAGTTTAGGAACCCCTTCTAAACTCAACATTAAATTATAATTGTTTATTCCTCCATGTGGATGTGAGACCCCAACATGTCGGTGTGAAACCCCAACACAAGCCCCAGCTCCATACAAGAGGAATTTTCTCAATGCAATGTGAGTGCCAACAAAGATTCCCACATTCCGGACACCAAGGCCAATGTGAGAGTACTTGCCCGATGCTACAAAACATCAACGTACAGTCCCCTATCTTGGCCACCTAAATGTTAGGTCTAGGTCTAGGAGAGGTAAGAAAAGTAGCAAAGAAATTGGTTCACCTATACAAGACAATAAACAATCCAAAACATAATATGGACAATTACCAATAGTATATAACTCACTAATGACCTCTTAGACCCTACATAAGCAAATAAACCAATTGTTGTTGCAAATTATAGCAGTAAAACAATGTATAACAGCAATTAATCTTTTGTAACAACAATAGGAAAAAGTACCCAAAAATATAGCATTTTAGCATATAAATTAAGCCTTCAACATGTGCAATAACATCCAATTGCTAGATCTGAATTCTGAGTATCTTTTGTTTAAAAGTGTACCTAGGACAAGTGTTTCTCACATAACCTAGGCGCCTAATATGTGGGAAAGTGTCCAATGTGGTCCCTAGCACATTAACTTTATGAAAATATAAAGTTAAAAGTGACTTTGAGAACATTTCAATAAAAGGGTGACTAAAGAGACATTTAATCACCAGCATTGATCTTGATGGCCCAAGATTTAATCTCAGCCACTGGATCATGTGACTCTTCATTGGAACTCTCAAAAGCTAAACCTAGGGAATGAGGTGCACAATAGTCATTCATGAGCATTTGAATGAGAAAAGAGAGCAAGAGAGTCGAGCAGAGAAGAGGGGGCAGTTTTGCAGCTAGGGCACAATTTCCAAGGCAAAGTTTGGCATGCAAATTGAGGAGAAACTTCAGCATTAATTTTAGGCTGTACAATACGGATTTTTTAGGGTTGTACAGCATAGAAAGAGCACATAAATCAAGGGTCCGTTTGGCATGAATTTCGAGGCAGTCGTCCAACACCTTTTGGCACAGAAATCAAGGCAGCCGCTGGGCACAAATTTCTGGGCACATTTCCATACAATTCGTACAACAGCAAGCACAAAAATCGAGGGCCGCACAGCACAGAAATTCCGGACACGAATTTCTAGGAGTTTTGGCTCTGATTTTGAGGAGGTTGCTTGGCACAAAGTTCAAGATAAGTTTGTGAAATTTTGCTTAAGTATCTTGCTGTAAAAGAACTATTTTCTCTGAGCTCGGAATAATAAAAATCCCCTCTCACTAGTATTCCCCTTGTGAGTTTTTCCAGGGTCGATTTGACCAAAAATCTCAGTGTTTATATCGTTGATTGTGTGCATTTATTTCCAGTTCTATTTGTTGTTAAGAACCTCTTGTGTTTCCTGTTACAATTTTCTGTTTATGCTAATATCATTTACAGCAGTGAAATAAATGTGGGTTGGGCATTAAACAGTGAAAAATTGTTGAGACTTCAAACTAGGTTGGGGTCTGAGAAAAATTTACATGGTATCCGAGCTACAAATGAACTGAAAAGGGGAATATATCAGCAAACATAAACAAAGATTTTGTTGAGGGAGAAAGGTACTTCACAAGAGAAAAGATTTGGACTTAGTTATTAGTTGTGACGGTCAATAGCCATTGGTTTGAGGGTTGAGTACAGACTAGATGGGGTTGTTAATTTCATCCCATGGAAGGAGAGAATTGTGTTGCTTCTGCAAGAGTGTGAATTATGGGACATTGTGAACAGCACACAAACGAATCCTGTGACGGTGCCCACATATGCTACTCTTTTGGTCGCTTACACCAAGAAGAATATCAAGGCTAAAAGAATCATCCTTGATGCCATTAAGGACCATGTGATTCCACACATAATAGGTAAAGCCAATGCCTATGAGATGTGGGAGTCCTTAACTAAACTTTACCAAAGTTCCAATGAAAACTGGAAAATGGTATTAAGGGGAAAAATAAAGGGCATAAAAATGACCAAGACTGAAAATGTTGCCGCATATCTTACCAAGATAACTTAGGTTAGAGATGAGCTCGATGTTGTTGGGGAGGTTATTGCTAACAATGAACTTGTGGGGACTGTTTTGAATGGTGTGACCAAGCAATGGGTTGTCTTTGTTGAGGGCATTGTTGCAAGAGAAAATCTACCCAAGTGGGATTGTCTTTGGGATGATTTCATACAGGGGGAAACTCGAAGAGGATATGTGCAGGGGAGTTCATCCAATGGTAATGATGAGGAGAATGTGGCTCTTGCTACAAAGAGCAAGAAGAAGTCCAAGAAGAGTTCCAATGGTGGGAACAAGTCAAAGTGTGAAGGGAAGAAGGACATGAGCAAAGTCAAGTGCTTTGCATGTCACAAGATGGGACACTATCCAGATCAGTGTCCTAATAAGAAGAAGAAGCAGATTGCAGCTTCAGCAGATGTGGAGAAGTTTTCCACCAAGTTCAAGATAGAATTTTCTTTATTGGTGTGTTTTTCCTCTATAGCAGCATCTACCTGTGTATGGTATATTGATAGCGAAGCCTCCCTCCATATGACATTTGTTTGTGAGCATTTTACAGATCTCACAGAGATTGAGGATCTTGAGGTGGTGCTTGGAGATGGCTCAATGGTCAAGGCAGTTGGTAGTGGGACAGTGTCCTTTCAAAGGGAGTCCCAACCTCCCACGTTGGTGAGAGATGTCCTATATGTTCCAGGCTTGAAGAAGAACTTGATATCAGTTTCCACTAATGAGGATAGGGGATATGAGTTGGTGTTCTATGATGGACAGGTGCACCTGTATCCTAAGGGATCCAATATCACTTCAGCCAAAGTGATTGGAATTCATCATGAGAAGTTGTACAAGTTCATGTTTCAGCCAGCTAGAGCATTGACACACAGTACCAGCAACAGTGACCTTTGTAAGCTATGGCATAGAAGGATGGCCCATTTGCATCATGGGGCTCTGAAGATATTGAGAGAGATTATTACCGGGGTACCATATTTCAGTACAGAGCACCAGGAGGTGTGCAAGGGGTATGCACTGTGGAAGTACGCCAAGATTGTTTTTCCAAGCAGTGACCGCAGAGTGGCATGTATTCTTGATTTGATACATTCTGATGTAAGTGGTCCTATGTCTTTTGTATCTTTGAGTGGATATGAGTATTATGTCACTTTTATTGTTGACTTCTCCAGCAAGTCTTGAATTTTCTTCATGAAGACCAAAGTGTTGAAAAACTTATGCATGTAGGTAAATTTAAAAATTTGCAGCATACAACCAACATACCAATACATCTTGCATATATCAGGATCACTGAAAGTGAGACAATCACAAAGAGAACACAAGTATACCCTAGAAAACCCTCTTGGGGTAGAAAACCCAGCCAAAACTTCTCTTTAGATTCTTCAACAAAGTACAATACCAATACAAGACTTTAGAGTAACTAGCTAGGACTTAGAGGGTTGAAACAATACCTTTGTTTCAGCACTTACAAACTTCACAAATAGCTGAACTAACACTTATAGTAACAGCTTGACAAACTCATCAAAAAATAACTGACTTTCCTTCTTGTTGTAACAGAGTTATGGCAGCTTTAACATAATATTTGTAGCAGCCTTATATCAGCAAGGAACAGCAGAAGACTTCAACAAGAATAGAGTGCTTGTATCAGCAATCTACTTCAACAACTAGCTGCCATATACCAGCAGAAGACTCCAGCAACTACCAGTAGAAAATTCCAGTAGTTATCAGTCATATACCAGCAAAAAATACTTCAACAAATAGATGCCTTGCCTCAACAGAAGACTCCAGCAAAACAAAGGTGTGTGAATGGTAAGTGAATGCCCCTTTTTATAGGTTGGTTTGGCTTCCCTAAGCAGCCCCCTAAGAATGTATGACAATTGTATAACAGTTGTCATACCTGCCCTCCTTTGGATGCCAAGAGTCACCTCCTAAAGTTCCCAAGAGCCACCTCCTAATGCTCCCAAAGGTCACTTCCTTTGTCTCTTCTAAAGGCTACCCTAAATTGTTGTCTTAGGATTGTATGACAGTTGTTATACAACTATCATACCACCACCCTAAGCAACCCCCCCAAGCTGGCCACTCCAACCATCCTAAGCAGCCTCCCTAAGCTAGCCACTACAACCTCCCTAAGCAGCCCTCTTAGAGGTGCTATGAGGTTGACACATGGCATATGGTTGTCTTGGCATAAGGTTGACACGTGTCATGTGTTTGATGCTTGACATAAAGTTAACACTATATCAAATCTTTATTTACATGGTTAATTACAATAGGGAAAATAGCTTCCAAAGTTATATAATTCAACACAAAGGACATGTCTTCAAGCGGTTCCAAGAGTTCAAAGCTCTTGTGGAGAACCAAACAGGGAAGAAAATCAAGGTGTTGAGGTCAGACAATGAGGGTGAGTATACCTCCAATGAATTTAATGATTTATGTGTAAGAGAGGGCATTAAAAGAGAATTGACAGTTCCTTACAACCCGCAGCTGAATGGGGTTGTTGAGAGGAAGAACAAGGCCATAATTGGGGCTGCGAGAGCCATGCTACATGATCAGGGGATACCACTCTTTCTTTGGGCTGAGGCATGCAACAATGTAGTTTATCTGCAGAACATGAGTCAACATAGAGTATTGGGAAACAAGACTCGTGAGGAGGCTTTCTCTGGCAAGAAGCCTGAGGTTGGGCACTTCAAGATCTTTAGGTGCCTAACATATTCACATGTCTCTTCTGAGAAGAGGACAAAGTTAGAACCCACGGTAAAAAAGGGTATTTTTGTTGGGTATAGCAAGAGCTCAAAGGCTTTCCGCATATACATTCCCTCCTTGAGGAAGACAGTTGTGAGACGAGATATGAGATTTGAGGAGGACAGAGCCTTTAGGAGGTCACAAGATGTTGAGCAAGGAGAGCAGCAAGCTTCTCAGCTTCAAGTGAGTTCACCGCAGAGAACAATGTCACAAAGTTCAGGACCACCAGTTTCAGAGACTATTGGTTCACAGGTGACAAATCACAAATCACTAGTCCTTTGATTACTAGTTCACAGGGTATTGTTTCCCAGTCCACTGGTTCTCAAACGACTACAGGATCATCATCTTCAAGTCCTCATTCTTCAGGTGGTGGGATTGAGGAGGAGGAGTCCCCTACACAAGATGCTACTTCAGAGAAGAGGAAGCCAAAATGGCTTCAAGACACTTTGAAGGAAGCTCAGGGACCTATGGGGAATCCCAAGAAGGCTGTCAGGGAGTGTAAACCTCAAGAGAGATTTTGTAGCTATTTAGCTATGGTGAGCATCATCAGTTAGTCGGAGCCTTCCACTTTTGAGGAGGTTGCAGATTAGCAGGTCCGGAAGGATGCCATGGTGGAAGAGCACAATTCCATCATGATGAATGATGTGTGGGAAGTTGTTCCGAGACCTAAGGGGAAGACAGTGGTGACTTCCAGGTGGCTCTATAAAATCAAGCATGTTGCAGATGGAAGCAATGAGAAATACAAGGCTCGGTTTGTGGCTCGAGGGTTTTCACAGGTAAAGGGAGTCGATTATGATGAGACCTTTGCTCCAATTGCTAAATATACCTCGATTAAGGCAGTAATCTCCATTGCAACAAAGATGGGTTGGAAGATTCACCAAATGGATGTGAAGACCGCATTTCTGAATGGTCTCATATAGAAGGAGGTGTACATTGAGCAGCCACAGGGCTTTGAGGTGCATGGGAGAGATTCTCATGTGTGTAGATTGAAGAAAGCATTATATGGACTGAAGCAAGTTCCCAGAGCTTGGTGTTCGAGAATTGATACATACTTGCAGCAGATGGGCTTCGAGAAGAGTGAAGCAAATCCCAACCTTTACTACATTGTGGTTGGCGATGATCCTCTTATTCTTGTGCTTTATGTGGATGATCTTTTCATTACAGGTGCAGAGAGACTCATAGATGGTTGCAAGCACAGTCTTGCTTCAAAGTTTGAGATGAAAGACATTGGATTGATGCATTATTTCTTGGGAATGCAGGTTTGGCACAAGCCAGGACATATTTTTTTGGGACAGGGCAAGTATGTTGTTGACATTCTGAAGAGATTTCAGATGGAGAATTGTAGGCCCGTGTCCACACCCATGATTACCAACTGGAAGAAGCTCAATGCTTATGAGTCCGAGTTGGTTGATCCCATGATTTATCGTCAGTTTATACACTCTTTGATGTATTTGGTCAACACCAAACCGGATATTTGTTTTGTTGTCAACACTCTCAGTCAATTTATGGTGGAGCCCACAAGAGTGCATTGGGTGGCAGCAAAACATGTGCTCATATACCTACGGGTACGGTGGATTATGGCTTGGACTATGTAAGAGGGGATGGATTCAGATTGACAAGCTATACAGACTCAGATTGGGCAGGATGTGTTGTTGACAGGAAGAGTACTTCAGGGTCTTGTTTCGAATTGGGCTCAACAGTTATGTCTTGATTCAGTCGGAAGCAAAAGTCAGTGGCTCTGAGTTTTGCTGAGGCTGAGTACATGGCAGCTAGTCAGGCCAGTTGTGAGGCCATATGGCTTCGCAAGTTATTGGTTGGGATATTTGGTGTGCAGTTGAGGCCCACAGTACTTTACTATGACAATCAGAGTTGCATAAAACTCTCTGAGAATCCAGGTTTTCATGACAGATCTAAACACATCGAGATTAGATATCACTTCATCCGAGACTATGTTCAGAGAGGGGCAATTGGGCTTCAGTTCATATCCACTGATGAGCAGGTAGCAGACATCCTCACTGAGGCTTTGGGAAGAGGCAAGTTTGTACTCTTTAGAGATAAGTTGGGAGTGGTGAGGATAACTTTCCTCGGTAAGAGAGAGTGTTGAAAAGTGTACCTAGAACAAGTGTTTCTCACATAACCTAGGCGCCTAGTATGTGGAAAAGTGTCCAGTGTGGTTCCTGTTATCCCCGATTTCATGGGATAACTAGGAGATCATGTCTCGAGGCCCACAGGTCCTAGACATGGAGTACCGAGAGCAGGATTGACCTGAGCATGGCCCTGGAGGGCCCA
>JZKD02S1672728.1:297335-319814 GCA_000966675.3 Picea glauca
CCGGAATGAGCCTCCTTCCCTTAGGGTTTTGATTCTAGGGCCCTGCCATTGCAGCACCATAGAACCCTACCCTCCAGTCTTTAAATTTTAATCTTCCTGAGATCTTTTGCCCTTATTTTGACTCCATTTACCCTAAGGCACTGGTATTCTTTCCAACGTTGAGCTTGAAGTGTGCAAATTCATCTTTTAAAACTTTAATTTTTTAAACCCTAACTAACCCTAACGCCACTAACTAGGGCTGACATCATACCTGACGCAACAACCCTTCTAACTAAGTAATTAGTGATGACGTCAGGCCTTTATTGAGCTATGTTTGATTGATAATACTGTTGGCTTGGTCATTCTGTGATAGATATTGATGAATTGGTGATTTTTCATTGGCTAATTAGTAAAACGTTGAACTCATCTTATCTGTTACTTTGCTTATTGAATGAAAGCAGATAATTAAGAAGTACTAACCCTTTGAATTTATAACCTGCAAATATACATATAGTGTTGTTATTGTCTTGTTCTGGGCAGGTGTTCTCAATAGGGAATTCACTTCTTTATTGGCTAATTAGCCGGATTATCTGATATTGGTGGTAACCTGCGAGGAGGGATAACCTTAACTTTTGACCTTTTTACTCTTTGCCTCTTCAAACCCCAGGTTACCGGGGACGTCTCCCCTGGGCTAACCTCCCTAAACAGAAAGAGCCCCCCATCGAGGTAACATTGGATGGGGAGGTTCCTGTTACGCCAGTTTGACCCTTATCCTTTAGCCTTGTAACCTAAAATACAAACTGCGCGATAACAGTTCCTAACACACTTTATGAGAATATAAAGTTAAAAGTGACTTTGAGAACATTTCATGAAAAGGGTGATTAAAGAGACATTTAATCACCACCATTGATCTTGATGGCCCAAGATCTAATCTCAACCATTGGATCATGTGACTCTTCATTGGAACTCTCAAAAGCTAAACCTAGGGAATGAGACACACAAGAGGCATTCATAATCATTTGAATGAGAAAAGAGAGCAAGAGAGACGAGCAAAGAAGAGGATGCGATTTTGCAGCTAGGGCACGATTTCCAAGGCAAAGTTTGGCATGCAAATCGAGGAGAAACTTCATCATTAATTGCAGGACGTACAGTACAGATTTTCGAGGGCCATACAACAAGAGATTTACAGTCTGTACAGCACAAAAAGAGCACTGAAATCGAAGGATAGTTTGGCATGAATTGCGAGGTAGTCGTACAACAAATTTTGGCACAAATCGAGTGAACCACTAGGCACAATTTTCTAGGCACATTTCTGTATAGTTCGTACAACACGCAAATTCTGGGCATGAATTTCGAGGAGTTTTGGATTTGATTTTGAGGTTGCTTCGCACAAAGTTCGAGATAAGTTTGTGAAATTTTGTTGAAGTATCTTGCTGTAAAAGAACTATTTTCTCTGAGCACAGAATAATAAAAAACCCCTCTCACTGGTTTTCCCCTTGTGGGGTTTTCCAGGGTCGATTTGAACAAAAATCTCAATGTTTATATTGTTGAATGTGTGTATGTATTCCCAGTTCTATTTGTTGTTAAGAGGCTCTTGTGTTTCCTGTTACAATTTTTTGTTTATGCTAATATCATTTAGAGCAGGGAAATAAATGTGGGTTGGGCATTAAACAGTGAAAAATTGTTGAGACTTGAAACCGGGTTGGGGTCTGAAAAAAATTTACATCTTTAGTCACTATTCCAAGTAAGTATGCAGCAAATTAAAGTAAACCCTAGTGGTCGTAGCAAACTTTTATAACAGCAGCAATAAATATCATTTGTTTGATAGGGTTAGAGTTATTGGGTTTAGTCAAATCACTTTAGGAGAGAGAATACTAATTCTAATAATGTTTTCATCACAAGAAGAATTTTAGACTAGTGTCGTTGTCTTTTCTAGGGCAAATGGAGTCGAGCATGAAACACTTGAAGAAAGACTTAGATGATAAAGAAGAATGAGGTTCAAACCCTAAGGTTCAAAGCCTCTTGGGCCTTAGGAGTTAAACCTTAAAGAAAACAATTTATAGGGTGCAAAGCCTCTTGGGCCCTAGATGTCGTTTTCCCTCTTCTAGATGATCTACGTCAAGGATCAAATGACTACAATCAAAGTCTTAAGGTTCAAAGCCTCTCGGGCCTTAGACCTTTGAATCATAGCAAGAGACTAGGCCTCTTAAAGCCTTCACCAATCTTGGACAAACAAAAGCTAAAGGAGAGAAAGACTTATGTCTCCTTCCTAGGGTTTTACTAGGACAAAGTAACAAGCAATAAGATAGCAATTAACAATTATACCATGAGAAAACACATAAAACAAATCACCTACTTATCCAAGTCGCTATGCCAAGAGAAATTATAGTTGCAACAATATATCATCCAAGAAGGCAAAGCATCCACAAAATGATCCTCCTCCAAGAGTAGCGCACTAGATCCAAGAGACAAAGAGAGAGGAGCAAATTTTTCTAGAGTTCTCCATCCACAAATGTGAGAGGAAGTGGTGATGAAAATGAAATGGAGTGCTAACCTTATTTATAAGGAAACCCTCGCACTCAATTTGTCCACAAAAGTCAATAATCATGTTACAAGTGGGGTCGACCCCTCAAGTTAGCCTCTACAAATGTCAAATCAATGAAAATAATACAATAATGGTCACACGTGTGGTGGCGTCATGACTCCAATGGGCTAGGAGTGCCTCTCCAAGGCCATGAGCATGGTGGAAGAATGTTATGCCACATCTCAAGTCATCACTCGTGTCCAAGTGGCAACAAACCCCATCATCTCTATCAAACCCTAGCATGACATAATCATCTAAATGCCCAACGTCCAAGGTATAAGGGATGGCATCCAAGTAGTGTGGTAGATACTTCACACACACCTAGGATTTCTTTTTCCTAAGGTTTTACCTATGTTTATTAGTCATTATTCAATCTCCTATAGTTTAGGGAGAATATTCATTTTCCTACATTCTAGGAGAATATTCTCTTTAGTTCACACTTCAGTTTAATCAGTCGAGTGGAGTCTTAATGCCACATTGGTTTCATCACCATGCAGCATTGGGATCATCACCTGCTAATGCGCATTGTCCTTGGGATTATCACCAGACTAGCGCATTACTCATGATTCCTTGATCTCCTCCTCACTTCACTATGTTTCAGTCAGTTAACTGAAGACTGAGAGACTAGCTAACTCGGACTAGGTGGCAGTTAACTCACGTCACTGTCGGTGTGTGTCCAGATCACTCTAGACCACCACTATGGCATATTGGCTTCTCCTCCAATGCGCATTAGTTGAGTTATACAAAGTATATCATGTGTAAATTATCATTCATTCATTTGGTTAATAAAAATTCTTTGGTTCTCACTCTCTTGTTTCCATCTTTTCTCTTTTCTCTACAAACTATGTTATGTATTCTTGCTAGCTAGATCTTATCTATGCAAGTTCATCCACATTTACATGGTATCAAAGCCGACAGATTGCTAGGAAAAAGATACACCAGATTCTTTTTGCAGGTACCGAAGATTGAAGACTGCGGGAAAAATAGAATTTCCAAAAGAACTCATTCTTACACCGTATAATTTCTTTGCATGGAAGGACAAGATGATAATGCATCTTCGAAGCAGAAGATTATACACGCTAACCATGGACACAGAGACCGAACCCACATTAGCCATAGAAAAATCCAAGTATCTGAATCGAATGGATGAAGTTTTTGGAAATATTTGGAGTCTCATTTCTCCTGAGCTCCTCTTTCACATATCCTCCTGTAAAACCCCCAATGAAGTCTGGACCACCATGGAAGGACTTTTTGGCAAACAGGACAAGATGAGGGGACATATACTCGAGGTGGAATTGTTCACTTTGGATCCAAAAACCTTCGCCAATCTCCAAGATTTCTTTACCAAATATAAGGATTTGATGTCTCAACTCAAGGCTTGCGGAGTTGATAAATCTAAGGAGGAGAAACAAATGGTTCTTACCATTCTCTCCAAACTTAGTCCAGAATACTTAGTGTTTGTATCCACATTTCATTGAGTTAGACTCGCCTCTGGAGCTACCTGCAAAATGCCTTCTCTTGAGGTCTTTATTGAGTCTCTGACGCAAGAGCAGAACAAGCTCATCAACATGGGAAAAATCAAAGGCCCAAAGGCACATGCACTTGCTGTGCAAGATGCTAGCAATCACCAAAATCAGAAATCTAAAAACCAAGATAGAAGGAAGGCACATGCAAATCCAAAGAAGGAAGGGTACTCAAAACCCTTCAACGATTCCGTCGAATCCAAAGGTGGAAAGGGAAGAAAAGGGGTGAAATGCACTTACTGCCATAAAGGATTCCATTCAAAATCTGCATGTATGCAGAAACAGATAGATCAAATGGCCCAAATACTTCAACAAAACAACCTTGGAGATCGCCCCCGAGGGTGCCAAGAAGAAAAAGCCAAAAGATCAAAATCCCAAGAAAGGTAATTCTAGCCATGCTTTGATTGCTACCAACTCCTCTCCCAATGCTTGGATTGTAGATTTAGGAGCATCACACCACATGGCAACCACAAAAGAAGTCTACTCTTTGTTGGACGCATGCAAAGGTCCTCCTATTCTGATGGGGGAAAACTCTCAGGTCGAGGTCACTGGCAAAGGGAGAATTGAACTCACAAACGGAAGCTTTGAGAATGTGCTACACGTTCCCAAACTCTCCATCAATCTTCTCTCCGTGTCTCAGATGACAAACTCCGCCACCGAAAAGAGAGTAATATTCACACCTGATGTTGTGGATATCTATGACATGCTAACCAATTCCAAAGTTGCTACTGGTGAGGTAAATCATCAATCCAGACTCAACACATTTTATGAATTTATTGAACCAGATTTTGCATTACTACTTACGCATGCTGATGAAAGCAGTTGGATATGGCACGAAAGGTTTGAGCATTTAAATTTCAAATATATGCAATAGCTTAGCAAGCAAGGAATGGTTGATGGTCTACCTGACATCAACTTCTCCAAAGGAACTTGTGAGGGATGTGTTCTTGGGAAACACCCTCAAGAGAAATTCCACAAAGGAAAGACTCAGAAGGCTTCCTTTCCTTTGGATCTAATCCATAGTGACCTCATAGGCCCTTTTTCGCATCCATCAATCAGTAAAGCAAGGTATGTGCTCATTTTTGTTGATGATTTCTCACGCTTCACATGGACTTTCTTTCTCAGGCAAAAACTTGAGGTCTTTCAACACCTCAAAGATTTCAAAGCCCTTGTTGAGACACAGTCAGGAAAGAAGATTAAAGTCCTCCGAACAGATAATGGGGGGGAGTATGTCAACGATGAGATACAGAATCTGTCTTGAGTCCGAGATTCAGTTGGAGCACATGGTTCCTTATACTCCGCAGCAAAACGAAGTGGTTGGGTGGAAAAATAGATCCCTGAAAGAGATGGCATCGTGCATGTTGCATGCAAAGTCACTTCCATAGAGATTATGGGTTGAAGCACTTAATTGTGCAACCTACATCCAAAACAAATCTCCCCATAGATCTGTCAAGGATAAAACCCCCTTCGACGCTTGGAGCGGCCTCAAACTGAAAGTGACCCACTTCCGTATATTAGGTTCTCGTGCATGGGCTAGGATTCCCTCTAAGAAAAGTAAGGAACTTAATCCACAGAGTACAGAGTGTATTTTTGTTGGATACCCAGACGATGTGAAGGGATATAGACTCATTGATCTCTTTGCGGACCGGCTCATCATTGAGTGTAGTGTCTGATTCGAGGAAAGTATCTCGCATGTACCTCAGCAGCCGCATGCAGACACTTGTTCTTCCACCTGTCAGAGATCATGAGCATGCACATGCCGACTCTTCTTCAGATGAGAGTTTTGATTCTGAGGATTCAAATGATTCAAATACGGAGTCAGTACAGTCAAATGCAGAGTCAGTGCATGCAGATGAAAATGTAGAGCCAGAGTCGAGGCCCAAGTGGGCCAAGACTACTCTTCAAGATGCAGGAGATCTTGTTGGGGATCCAACTGATACCAAGAGGACTCAATCTGATTTCAAAGAGCCTCCTCTTGCACTCACTACCACTGAATCAATGCCACCCAGGCATCTTTTCTTGGTTTAGTCTTCAGATCCGCAGTCCTATGGCAAGGCTGCAAAGAATCCCTTTTGGGAATCTGCCATGTAGCAAGAGTGCAACTCCCTCCTCGAGAACCAGACTTGGGATCTGGTTCCCCTACATGCATGAAGGGAATTTGTCAGGTGCAAATGGGTCTACAGGACCAAGAGCGCAGCGGATGGACAGGTTAGCAAATACAAAGCCATGCTAGTTGCTAAAGGATTTCAGCAGGTGCACGACATTGACTATGACGAGACCTTCGCTCAAGTAGCGAAGATGGATTCCATACATTTGGCATTTGCCATTGCGGCAGCCAAGGGATGGGAAGTCCATCAGATCTACATGGATGGGAAGTCCATCAGTGGAGTCTTAAAGCCACATTGGTTTCATCACCATACAGCGTTGGGATCATCACCTGCTAATGCGCATTTTCCTTGGGATTATCACCAGACTAGCGCATTACTCATGATTCCCAATCTCCTCCTCACTTCACTCTGTTTCAGTTAGTTAACCGAAGACTGAGAGACTAGTTAACTCAGACTCAGTGGCAGTTAACTCCCTTAACTGTCGATGTTTTTCCAGACCACTCTAGACCACCATTATGGCGCATTGGCCTCTCCTCCAGTGCGCATTAGTTGAGTTGTACAAAGTATATCATGTGTAACTTATCATTCATTCATTTGGTTAATGAAAATTCTTTGATTCTCACTCTCTCGTTTCCATCTTTTCTCTTTTCTCTGCAAACTGTGTATGCATTCTTGCTAGCTAGATATTATTTGTGCAGGTTCATCCACATTTACAAGTAGGAGAGGGTTGTGTGTCATCTCTAAGTGTCCTCCAATCATCTCCCTGTGCAACATCCTCCATTCAATGCATGATAGTCTTTGGGGTGTAGAACCCAGGGTGTGGGTTTTCTTTCCATCTCTATGCCACCATGACCATATCTATCAAAATCAAGCCCATTTGTCCATTGTCAAAGGTCTTGAAAATGCAAGAGTAGATGTCTTAATATGTCAAGTCATTGGGTGACACTACGTTGCATCACATGTGCCATATCCTACAATAGAGGCACAACATCCTGGGTGAAATCCTGGGGCATCCTTCAAAGAACCATGTTAGGGGCATCCAGATCAAAACAAAATATGAAATCAAGTAAAGCCAATATTCATAAGATATACTAGTCCTTCGATCATGCAAAGCAAGTTGTTACTTAAGATACAAGCCACATGAATAATTCACATCAAGTATCCCCTTCAAATTTCACATTATTTCAGGACTTTATGTAAGTTGACAAGTTTGAATATGGAAGGACCTTCATCTGACCCTATTAGGTGTGCCAACCAAAACAATGAAAGAAAAGACCTAAGTAAAGGGATATGTCCCGCGAGAAGCAGTGAAAGAAAAGACCCCTTCAAGAGTAGTGTGATAATAGTACATGTTAGGCTTACTTCATGGCTTATGGTGTCATTGAGTCCATTTCTATGAGCACCTTTGTGGAGGGTTCACTTGCTCTTGAGTTACCACTTTTTAAGTGCTACGTTTTTCCAAACCCCTTAATCTGTCTTTTTATTGTCCTTTTATCATATTTGCAAGTCCTCCTTATAAGGTTTCAAGCTAATAGCATCACTACTTTGGGATTGGGGCGAACACAAAAAGGGTAGAGCTCAAGTTTGAACTAGCTTTTGAGAGTCCTTTGCTATTTTCCCTTTCTTTCTTTAGCATTATTCTTTCTTTATTCTTCTTTTCTTAGTAGTTGCAATCAACCTCTGGGCCATCATCCCCTCTTCTCATGAGAGAATGGACCATGACCCATTACCAAAGTTTAGTGCACTATGACAAGCTCCATGATGGAAAGTGTTAAGTATGGTGGAGAAACGAACCATTACCCTTCTGAGGGCCCCCCAACAGTACACCATTTCCCTTTGTGGTGACAACACATGACTAGGGCACAAATTGTTAAATATTCGATGTGCTCATTTTTCCATAGAAAATATCTCAATATTGTCACCCAACCATAGGCACGCAGCCACCCTCGAGCACCGTAACCTTGACAGATAGAATAATTCCAGAAGCAATACCAAACCCAACAGATAACCAAGAGATAGTGTATCTCTCTCTCTCCAATAATAGCACACCAAACAGAGAGTCCACAAACCAGAAACCAAGACCAAAAACCTAGTCGCAGTAGTTGCAACCGCACTCCTCCAAACTTGCGCACCACTTGACTTGTGTGAACTGTGAGTGAGTGAATAACCAAATGAGCTCAAGCGCCCTCTATTTATAGTGTTCTTTGTCACTTGTCCAGACTGACTTCTTCTTTTAGAGGCTAATACTAAAATATTAATTCTTTTATTAAGACGACATGTCTTCTAGGGTTTCTACACATTTGTTTAGGGTTTCTCTAGCTTCCAAAACATTCTAATCTAGTCAGAGGTTACACATGGAGGTTAATACCTCCCGCAGCTACCGTAACATCAACACTCCCTCCTAGCTAGGGAGGTATTTAACGGTAATTGTCTTGAGCACAAAAAGACCATTCTGCTAGTAGCATCATCATAGCCACACAGGTTATCTCATGATCACGTAGATCAACTCACAAGCAACATCACCACTATCAATATCATCTGATAGTATCCTGGCATCAAAAATATATCGTCTACATCATCTCTCGAGGCCATATTCCATCTGAGTAATCAGGCATGATGTTGAATAAGTCATGTGCTAGACTCAGTGCACTCAACAAAGTGTCTCGCATAAGTCACTCACTCAACAAAGTGATATAGGGACTATTCTTGCTATCCTGGTCACTGCCTGTGACACATGAAGAATGACTGTCCCAAAAAATGTTGAAAGCCTCGCAATGGGCTACAAGGATCATTCTTCTAATCCTAGAAGAATGACTGTCCTCCCAGATGTTGAAAGCCACACCATGGGCTACAGAGACCATTCCTACAGCAATGTCAGTCGTCAGTCTTGTACTATTTTCTAATTAGGTCATATGTACCATAGAGATCAATCTCTACCCATATGCCTTAGAAAATATCAATCCTGTATCAACCACCCTAATCGGGACATCATGTCCTTTGGGGGCGGATTATTCAACCTGATCAGGCCAATAACTGTGCCTCAGGAGAATATCGGTCATGAACCATTTTCCTAATTGGACCACAATCTGTGCCTTAGGAAAATAATACCAATCCATGATACGTCAACAATCTGTCAACCTGGACCATTCTGCACAGGGAGAATATTTGTCCACCCGCAATCTGTTCTGCTTGGACCATTCTCCACCTGGAGAATGTTTGTCCACCAACACACCGACTATCCATCTAACTGGCAATCATCTCCAACACTAGTGGTAGTCTCCATGGAAATCAGATAGTAGCATACAACTGCTTCAATGCCTTCCAATAGAACACAACTGTGTCTATCCATAGTAGTACACAACTACTGCCCAGTGGTACACAACCACTCCTAGTATCACACGGCTACTAACCAGTGGAACACATCTACCACAGTAGCATACAACTATTATCCAGAGACATACAGTCTCCACAGCAAACAAATCATATCATCTGAAATCATCCTGCATCAACAATGTCATCAGTTGCATCACCTCTAAGTCGTACTAGCATGATGCAAATGCATCATATCTAAGTTGTACTGGCATGATCCGGAGTATCATCTACATCATCTCTAAGTCGTACTAGCATGAACATAACTAGCATGATGCCAATGCATCATCTCTAAGATGTATGTCCACCTCTAAGTTGTACTTGCATGATGTAGATCGGTGCCTCACTGTGTCACCTCTAAGTTGTACTTGCATGATGTAGATCAGTGCCTCACTGTGTCACCTCTAAGTTGTATGATCATCTCTAAGCCCTACTAGCATGACATATCTAGCATGATGCCAATGCATCATGTCTAAGTCGTATGCCACATCTAAGTTGTACTCGCATGATCATATCTAGCATGACACTAGCCCTCATGTATCATCTCTAAGTTGTATGGTCATCTCTAAGTCGTACTAGCATGACTTATTTACCATGATGTCAATACATCATATCTAAGTTGTACTCGCATGGCCATATCTAGCACGATGCAGCTCACCAACATTGTCTCTAAGTTGTACTAGCATGAACATAACTAGCATGATGCAAGCATCATCTCTAAGTTGTATGTTCACCTTTAAGTTGTACTAGCACGATGCTCCTCAGGCCACTGTATCAACAACTCCAACCATCTGTATCATATCTGAGTTGTACTAGCATGATTAGATCTAGCATGATGCAAGCATCATCTCTAAGCTCTATGATCATCTCTAAGTTGTACTAGCATGATATAGATCCGTAGCTCACTAAGAGTCCATGACACCACATATCAGTGCTCCCTCCCAACCGAGGAAGTCATCTCCTCCCTTTCAACCAAGGGAGCAATCTCCACGAGCCCCAACTTGCCCCTCAAGTATGCAAACTTTATCATGGACAAAGGCTTCGTCAAAATATCTGCAGTCTGCTCATCAGTGGAGATATACTAGAGAACCACTTCTCCCCTCTGAACTATAGTACTTGATCTCAATGTGCTTCGACATGTCACGGAACATCGGGTTCTCGAAGAGCTTCACACAACTCTGGTTATCACAATATATCACAGTCGAATCCAGCACCGGGTTCTCAAACAGCCACACTGCTTTCGTACAAGCATCACAAGTTGCAATATACTCTGCTTTTGCAGTGTTGAGTGCAACAGACTTTTGTTTCCTGCTATCCCATGATATCATAGCAGATCCCATACTGAAACACATACCAGAAGTACTCTTTCTATCATTTGCACTCCCTACCCAATCTGAATCAGTAAATACATGTAGTTGTACATCATTGTTTGAGGCATATCTCAAACCATAAGTTATCGTCCCACGAAGATATCTCAAAATATGCTTTGCAATTATCCAATGCTCATGTCTAGGTTCCACCTGGAACTGGCTCAACATGTTCACAGCAAAGCAAATGTTTGGCCTAGTATTCACCAAATACATCAAGGAACCAATCAATTGTCGATACAAGGACGAGTCTACTGGATTAGAATTAGAGTCTCCAAACTTCCTCAAATCTGTTATCATGGGAGTTGCCATGTATTTACAATCCATCATCCCAAACTTCTGAAGAATCTTTACGACATACTTATGTTGCCACAGGAAGATTTCACCACCCTTCTGCTATAATTCTAGTCCCAAATAATAAGGCATGAGACCAAGATCCTTCAAATCGAATTCAGAGGCTAACTCCCTCTTACATTGAATAATGAAAGGCTCTGCACCAAGCTCTTGGAGCTTGCTTGAGTCCATACAAGGTCTTTTTTAATATGAATACATGGGTTTCTCTCTAGTGTACCTCAAAACCTTGAGGTTGTTCTATAAATACCTCTACCTCAATTACTCCATTGACAAAGACTGTCTTTACATCCATCTGATGTAAACTCCAACCCATGGACGTTGCCAGAGTATCTGGCGACTGGAGCAACCGTCTCATCGTAGTCTTCTCCCTCCTGCTAGGAGAACCCTCTAGCCACAAATCTCACCATGTATTTATCGATACTTACATTCAATGCATGCTTTATCTTGTAAACTCATATAGGCACAATTTCCTATACATAATTTTTCATGATGGATTGATATTCTTCCATCATAGCCTCCTTTCATTCTTTCTGCTTGACTGTTTCCTCAAAGGTGGAAGGTTTTGTAACTGGAATATGGTTTTGACTTCTTGCTTTCTCTGAAAGTTCTATCTGGAGCACCATACTTCTCTACATCTTGAATGATCTCAAGAGCCCAAGCTGGGTCTTCCCTTCTTAGTCTTATCTTGGTGTGGATCTTCAAATCTCTGTGGTTCTGCCATGTCTGATACAACATTCTTACCTCTCTCTGCATTTGCAATCCTGGGATCTGCAGGATCTTTATCATGGACCTCATCGTGGTCCTAGCTACTTCAGCCCACAAATGCATTGTTAAGTCTTGATCATGAATTATGGCTTTTACTGCTTCCATAATTGAACAATTCTTTCTTTCTTCCACACCATTATGTTGAGGATTGTAGGAAGTGATGATCTCCCTCCTAATCTCGTCCTCTCTGCAGAATGTCTTGAGATCATCTGAGGTGTACTTTCCTCCATTATCGGACCTCAAGATCTTTAACTTCTTTTCAGATAAGATTTCCACAAGTGCTTGAATTTCTCGAACTTACTAAAAACTTTTCCCTTTTGCTTCCAGAAACAAATGCAAGTTTTATGTGAGAACTCATCAATAAATGAAACATATTGTACATACCCGTTTAGTGAGAGGGTTGACATGCACATGAGTGAAGGATGTCCAAAACTCCCTTTGCTTTCCACGCTTCCTTTATAATTGACACTTGGTGAGACCATCTGCTTCACCACTAATGAAGTCATCTGCTCAATGCTTGCAACTATCACTGTAGCTCCATCCTAGAGCTATCAACTGTGACCTGCCTGGAACAAGAACAATAACAAGGAAAATAGCAAACAACATTCTTCAACACTCTTCCAATGTTGTGATCAATCATTCTTTCATAGTAACCTATTTGTAACAAACAAGTATATCTCCATGGTAGCCTTCATGGAATCTTGTAAGATAACCTGCCCGAGACAAGAACAATAAAAACATTTCCAGTAATAACATTTTCATAACATATCTATGGTAACAAGAATGAATAACAATTTCATGGTGATCATCATAGTATGACCAAGGTGACCTGCCTGAGAGCAAACAAGAAATATCCCTCTAGAGGAGATGTTAGTTCATCTTGCAAACAAGTACAATAAGCATCTATATCAATGGTCTTCATATGCAATCAAGTATTCATTGCACCTAGCAATAATAGAACCTTTCCAAGACTGCTTTCGCAATTTGTAATGTAGCAATTATCAACCTTGGTATGTGCAAATTGAAACTTAATAATTTGACCAATCAAACCTGGAACCTCAACTGATTGTTCCTCTGAATGTACTGAATCCAAGATCACTACTTGGACAAGGTCTCTTGTACATTCCTTGCAAAATGCACTCATGCTTTTGCTAGATGGTATAACATGAAAAAGCATATACAAGTGCATACCTTTGAAATTTTGCAACATCGTTCTGCTTGTCTTCTAATATGAAACTATACACCATCTTGACAAGTAGAGGTTAGAAACTGAATCAAAAAGGTTCAATGATTAGAACAAGCTAGAAACCCTGAAATTACAACTTTGACCACAAAAACAATTTTGACCAAAAGGCAACCTTTGACTTTGACTTTTACTTTGACCAAAAACTCAAACCTGACGTTTTTGCTAGCTGAGGGTACCAAGAGGTGCGCTAGGCTAGGGCACATTAGGATGTCAAGGAATTAGGTCAAACGCTTCACCAAAAGTGCCCGAACACAAGGGTTAGGGTTTTTGTTGTTGTTGCAAAAACCTGACTACAACTGCAACTACAATTTCGTGCTACAACGAGCTTGTCAAATAACTTCCCAATCTACCTTCCAATGGTTAGACTGTCTGAATATAGTGTGGACCCATAACCTATTAAAACATTCGATGTGTTCGTTTTTCCATAGACAATATCTAAATATTGTCACCCAACCATAGGCACGCAGCCACCCCTGAGCATCGTAACCTTGGACAGATAGAATAATTTCGGCAGTAGTACCAGACCCAACAGATAACCAAGCGATAGCGTCTCTCTCTCTCTCTCTCTCTCTCTCTCTCTCTCTCTCCAAGAATAGTGCACCAAACAAAGAGTCCACAAACCAGAAACCAAGACCAAAAACCCAGTTGCAGTAACTGCAGTTGCACTCCTCCAAACTTGCGCGCCACTTAACTTGTGTGAGCTGTGAATGAGTGAATGACCAAATGAGCTCAAGCACCCTCTATTTATAGTGCTCTTTGTCACCTATCCAGGCCAAATTCTTCTTTTAGAGGCTAAGTCTTAAATATCAATTCTTTTATTGAGCCGACATGTCTTCTAGGGTTTCTACACATTTGTTTAGGGTTTCTCTATCTTCCGGAACATTCTAATCTAGTCAAAGGTTACACATGGAGGTTAATACCTCCTGCAGCTATCGTAACATCAACACAAATGTTGGCCACCAAGGTGAAACAAGGAAACAAACATAACTTCTTAAGCTAGTGATCCATTATCTGACTTCAACCAATGATCCTCATTCACATGCCTAGTATATTAAGCACAACACTTCATATGAAAGAGAGACTAACATACCTCATGGTGACATTTGGCTTACCATCTCCCATACAATGTGTGATTGGATGTGATGAGCTTGACTTATCTGAAATAGAAGAGGCAATATAAGGAGGATTGTTGGGCTGCCATAGGTGGAGATGTTGATCATCATCATCAACGCAATCATTGCCTTCATTGTGGGCCATGAGACATTATCTCCTGTAGTTACCCCTAGGTTGGGGGTTAACAGTGCATATGTCCCAACTTTTGAGCTCTTAACAACTATTTCTCATTCTAGTCATTGACAATCTCTTAGATGAGCTACATGGTGCTCATTTCTTCACCGAACTTGATCTTCACTCCAATTATCACCAAATTAGCATGAAGGAAGTAGATATTCCAAAGACTATTTTTCACACTTACAAAGGTCATTACAAGTTTTTGGCGATGCCTTTGGTCTTTACAATGTGCCTTCCACTTTTCAGAGCCTCGTGAACAATATCTTTGGACCCCTCCTATGTTATTTTGTCATGGTCTTCTTTGATGACATCTTGGTCTACAACAAACCTTAGGCAACACGTGGCACATGTGGATCAGGTCTTATAATTCCATAATCACCAATCGTTCAATATCCTAAATGTGCTTTTGGTGTCTCAAAAGTGGAATATTTGGGACACATTGTTAGTGGGGAGGATGTGCATGTTGATCATAAGAAAAATAAGGCAATAACATAGTGGCCTTGCCCTAACACCCACATGCACATTCAGGATACACTTGGCAAAATGATGAGCTCCATTATAAAGGGCATTTTTTTGGTTTAGGACTCGGCACTTGAATCTACAGTGTTGTCAAAATTACACTCCCCTCCCACAACAAGTCATTTCAAGTTTCAAAAAACATATGAACAGATTAAGCATTCATTCTTTTGGAAAGGAGTGAAGCAATAAAGCCTCCAAGAGCATTACAACCTTTACCCATTCCAACCACCATGTGGACTAACATTTCTATGGATTTCATTGTGGAGTTACCGAAATTAGGCAACAAATTAGTGATCATGGTAGTTGTTTAACGCCTTTCTAAATATGCTCACTTTTGTGCCTTGCAACACCCATTCAAGGCATCCATAGTAGCACAAGTATTCATGTACAATATTTTTAAACTCCATGGCCTGCCTATATCAATTTTGACCAATCGTGACCCCACCTTCACTAGCAATTCATGGTAGGAGTTGTTTCGGCTTCAAAGTACCCATTTGAATCTTAGCACAACATATCATCCCCAAACAGATAGCCAAATGAAAGCATTCAACAAGTGTTTGGAAGCTTATTTATGTTGTTTTGCCTCCCACCGACAAGCCCAATGGGTTCAGTGGTTACTCCTAGCTTAATGGGGTCCAGTGGTTAGCCCCTTTTGAGGCATTGTATGGATAACAACGCTAGTCAGTGATCTCGTACTTCCTAGGCCTCTCTAAGTTTCAGGAGGCGAACAAAACACTAATAACCCATGTTAGCATTTTTCAAACCCTCGAGGATAATTTATTGTTGGCCTAGAACCGCATGAAGCAATAAGTTGATCTACATCGCTCCGAACACCACTTTGAAGAAGAGGATCAAGTGTTCATGTTGTTGATATTATCGTAGTTGCAGGAGGTATTAACCTCCATATGTAACCTTTTACTAGAATAGAATATTCCAGAAGCAAGAGAAACCCTAAACAGATGTGTGAAAACCCTAAAAGACATGTCGGCTTAGCAGAATATATAATATTAAGATATTATCCTCCAGGAAGACAAGTCGCTTCACATGAAAAAGATAAACAGAAAATATAATTACCAGAAAGTCAAGTCGGCCCAGCAAGAAAAGTCACTAGACAGATTAATATAAATAGAGGACGTCTTGGCTCATTTGTTCACTCACTCTCGCTCAGGAAACCAGAAACAATGCGCAAGTTTGGAGGAGCAGCACCAACAGTTGTATGATTTTCTCTTTTTTTTAGTCTTTCTGGTACTTTTTCTTGTGCGCTACCCTTGGTGAAGGTGCGCTCTCTTAGTTATCTGTTGGTTATGGTGTGGCTTCTTGGAATTATTCTTTCTGTCAAAGGTTAAGGTGCTCGGGGATGGCTTTATGCCTATGGATGGGTGGCAATGGTGTAGCATTGCCTATGGTGAAACGAGCACATCAACTTTATTCTAATAGGTTATGGGCCCACACTACCTTCAAAACAGTCTAACCGCTGGAAGGTAGTGATGAACCCCCATTTTGGCATCTTTTTGTTCCCTATTTCCTCTAGATACACATACATTTTGCCCTCCTTTTATGTTTTCCACATACTTATCTTTATAAAGTTCCACCTTTATCACAGGTACTATTATTGCCACATAATCTTCTTGATTTTTGTTCATAAACTAGAATTAGAGTGAACTTTAGAAAATATTTGACTTATTAACTATGTGTGGATTTCAATAATATTAACTATGGCTACAGAATGCAAGGTCCCAAGTTCTAGCTACATAATGCAAGGCCCCAGGTTCATAGGAAGATGCGTATCGATGCAAGGCAATTTTGAGATATATGAAGAGGATATTTTAAGAAGATATATTTCCAGCACATAGTCACATTCTATTCTTGTATACACACATCAGCACCTACACAGTACGACATGCCTTGAATGGACAGCTTACATGTGGACAAGTGGCAGGGCTGATAGTTACTAGCGTGGAGGTTGCATAACCGTGAGCAGTAAATAAGATGTTCAGCATCTTTACTTCAGCGCACATGATAAATCCAAAACAGAAATATGCATAACAGTTTACCCAATGCATCCAAGACATGAACAACCAGTGGATACGTGGAGGCATTAAGCATCGATTTGTTTCAACAGTGTTTCCTAGAATCTAGGATTGGCGCTATGCACAAAGCTATTGTTAGCCAAGTGTTTTGTATATATATGTATGCTCGGTTGAGCAAAGAAGTTAGCGTATTAGTGTGTGTAAAACGTATCAAGCATTGGACCGAGTGAACACTGTTTTGAGTTTCTAAATTCCTTATATATATATATATATATATATTGCTGTGCGTGATCATTCTTTGTTGATAAATTGTGAATACGGGAGTACCATGAGCAAGGGCCCACTCCTAGGTACAATCCGTATTATTTCTTTTGTTGTTATATTCTTTGTTGTTAGTTAAACTCATGCATGATAAGTAGATATATATGTTGATCAGATTGTAATTTCTGAGATTTATGTTACAGTTCGCTGAGTAATGGTTATATGCTTCATAATGGCCCTGGATATTTGTTGAGTAATGACAGTTAAAGATTGTTAAGGTGAATAGATTTCAGCCAACATCTAAAATCAGACCTATTAGTATCCTAACACCTTATGGTTAAACTCTAGGTATGTGTAGATGAATCTGGGTATGTATAATAGAACCTAGGTGAAAGAATCTACCATCATAATAAACTTTGGCATCATCCACAGAGTTGAGGACAGGGATCATTAAGTACCTTACCCTTGTTATTACAGCATCGTAATTTTTGAGTTTTTATAGACCTTAGCATTTATTTTTATACCTATGCATAGTTGCTACAGAATCACAGTTCTCGTGAATCCCAGTCAAGTGAACATTCAAAGATTGAGTTTATGATATTTCAGAGAGCTTAGTTTTCAGAGATACCACCATAAGACTGAAAGGATCAGGGTTTTGTGACTCATTTCTTTCGTAATCATAGCTATAGTAAGCTAGTTCTCTTTTTTGTGCAAATTGCACAAGAGTGCCTCGTAAGCACAATAAGCCCTGGGTTGACAAATGAGTGATAGTGTGTAGAGTGACACCAAACAATTGGGAATCATATTTTTACCTCGTCAGGTAGATCGAGAGTTCCTTGTCAAGCTCGTTGTAGCACCAATTGCAGCTGCAACTAGGGTTTCTAATTTTGTAGTTGCAACAAAGCCTAAACCTAAATTCTTGGGCACTTTCAGTGAAGCATTGGACCTAATTTTTGGGTATTCTAGTGCACCCTCTGGTGCCCTAAGCCAGCAAAAACGTCAAGTTTGAGTTTTTGGGTCAAAGTCAAAGGTTGACTTTTGGTCAAAATTGATTTTTTGGGGTCAAAGTTGAAATTTCAGGGTTTCTAGCTTGTTCTAATCATTGAACCTTTTTGATTCAGTCTCTAACCTCTTCTTGTCAAGATGGTGTCTAGTTTCAAATTAGAAGACAAGTTGAACAATACTACAAATTTCAAAGGTATGCAGTTGTATATTCTTTTCAAGTTATATCATCCAACAAAGCATGAGTGTGTTTGCAGGGGATGTACAAAAGACCTTGTCCAAGCAGTGATTTTGAATTCAATACATTTAGAGGAACAAAGCCATTGTCCAAGCAGTGATTTTGAATTCATTACATTCAGAGGAACAAGCGCACCCTCCCTAGCAGTGAAGACTCCAGGTTTGATTATTTAAAAATTGATATGTCTTTAGCAGTTATGGCATTATTATGATCTTATGTTGCATCTTGATTTATTGAAGTTATGATCATTATACTAACCCCTTAATACTAGAGATACACTCATTGATCTCCTCTTTAGGAGATATTCTTGTTCTTATGTAAATGCTTATTGTTTACAAGATGAAGTTGATCTCCTTTAGGAGATGTTCTTGGTCACTGACTTAGACTCCAGGCAAGATATCTTCCATGGAGGATACCATGGAGATTTTTTTGTTCTTGTTTCTTGTTCCAGGCAGGTCATAAGAGATAAATCTGAGAGGGAGTCAGTGATCAAGAAGAAGCCAGCATAGTTTCGTGACACTTTGTAGAATGCAAAGGGGCATGTTGCAAACAGAAGTGTGGTCCGAGGATTCTCTCGGATAGAGGGAGTTAATTTCAGAGTTTGAGATGAAGGATCTTGACCGGATATATTGGAATTGGAAGCGTGGTTGGCACCAGATGAGATCTTCAGTGAGGAGACTGAAGAGGTTTAACATTATGGACAAGAAGCCCATGGCCACACCTATGACGACACATCTGAGGAAGTTGTGTGACGGGATAGACATTTGCTTTGCAGAGAGCACCTTGTGCCAGTATATGGTTGAGCCATGACCATATTATTGGGTTACATCACAACATGCAGGTACCTATGTTGTACAGATAGATATGATTGATCTTCGATGATGAAGTATGGTTGTCGGGATATACAGTTTTTGGATTGGAAGTGCAGAAGACAGATCTAGCTCCTGGGGTGCTACTTCAGCTTCAGATAGAGTAGGATTTCCAGACAAGCAGGGAAGTAGATATTTGTAGAACTCAATCATATATCATAGCCAGTGATGCAAGATATGAAGCAGGGTGGCTTTTCAAAGGATCTTGCAGGACTTCATCAGAGACATGGTGCAGGAAGGAGCATTGAGGCTCCATCCCATATCCACAAATGAGCAGATAGTTGACATTTGCACTAAGCCTCTGTCAAGGACAAGCTTTGCAGGAATGCAAATGTTTCCCTGGGGGAGTGTTGATGATTGCAACATCGTGCCGATATTCCAAGATTGATCAAACGAACTTAATCATGTGGGAATAGGCCCAGATGTAATCTTCGTGTTGGCATGTTTACAGGCAGGTGTGCTTGTCATTGATGGCAAGATCAGAGTATGCAACGATGGCAAAACAGGGACAACGTAAGCTCAGAAGAGATAGTGCAGAGGTGCACAAAGAGTGCAAGAGTGTGATTGTTTATTTGATGGCAAACAGGCAGGCAAGGAAGTTTAGCAGCGCAGGGATAATTGCATGGAAAGATCAGACCGGGCATTGGAGGAGTCAAGGAAGCAACTCACGACAAGAATGCCGAAATTGCGAAATGCGAAACGCCGAAATCCCGAAAGCAGGAGACAGTTTCGGATACCGAGATTTTGGATATCGGGAGTTGGGGATGTCAAGAACTCTTACTACAGGAATCCCGAAGTCGCGAAATGTGAAATCGTGATATGCTAAACCACGATATAATCTCAATCGTTGGATCGAGAACAAAACTGGACCGTTGATCCAAGAAGGTTACGTGGCAAAAGATCATCCTTTCGCTGACTGGAAAGTCAAAGGAACGGGGTTCCCTAACCTCTCGAACTCACGATACGCGAAATCGCGAAATAACCTTAGCCATCAGATCTAAGTTTGATCTAGACCATTGATCCGACTCCATTTCGGAGTTTCGGATACCGGGAGATGGAGGAGTCAAGTGTCGAGACTCCTCATTACAAGAGTCTCGAAGTTGTGAAGTGTGAAAAGCTGAAAAGCTGATCTGACTACATTTCGGAGTTTCACAAACCAGGACTTGGAAGTGAAGAACATTCACACCAAGAATGTTGAAATCGCGATATGCGAAATCGCGAAGTGATCTGGGCCGACAAATCCAGGAGGTGAATGTGGCAAACCACGTCAGAGAGGACAGGTGGAAGACTATGACACGTGGCACGATCAGACAACAACAAGTGTCAAGTTGATTTGGCATTTCAGGCCACTGGAAATCACAATTCTGAGTGACACGTGACAGCCACTCGGGTCACGACACGTCATCGAGTAACGCAAGACTGACCTCACTCCAGGAGTTTTTGCTTCGGGAGTTTTAACTCCATCACTCCCCCAAAGTCCCGAAGGCTGAAGTCCCGGGGCAGAGGATAGTTGTCTGATCACCACGGATCGAGGACCGTTGATCTGGAGATCGAAGCGCTTGTGTGATTGGAGAGGGGTCATATTCCGGTGGTCACATCGTCAAAGAACTATAGAAGAGAACTCGAAGCGGCAAGCTCCACTTCGGAGTTTCGAGGAACGGGCATGGAGCGTAAAGAAATCTTCGCATCAAGGATGTCGAAATGCCGAATTGCGAAATCACGAAAGCGCTTTATGGATAAGCGCTCGGTCACCGATGGTGGTCACATCGTCGAAAAGCTTGAAGCGGCAAGCTCTTTTTCCGAAGTTTCAGAGATCGTGACTTGGAGAGCCGAGATGCCTCACAACAGGATTGCCGAAATGCCAAAATGCGAAGCACGTTTTGGCTCAGCCTGTGGTCACAGCCATTGGTCACATCGGCGGAAGATGGAGGAAGGAGCTAGTGCAACCAAGCTCAATTTCGGAGTTTTGGGGATCAATATGTCGTAAAGAAACCTTAACCACAGGAATCCCGAAATGCCGAAATACAAAACGGCAAATTAAACGCAAGACCCTACGAACTCCATCCAACGATGCAGGTGAACTTGAATATGATCGGAGGGCTACTGTTGCACTTCCCAATGTAACTGCTAGAAACGACTGATGGTTTCTGCCAGAGGACTTGAAGAGGCCTCAGAATGATCGCCAGAGAAGATGAAGAGGCTCGAGGCATCTTCCAATGATTTAAGACTATTCTTAGAGGCGATTGAGAGATGGATGAGAGTTGAAGCTTATAACTGCAATAGAGAGGATTAGCTTGACTATGATAGAGAAGACGAAGAGTCTCAACTGCCAGAGGCTGAGAAATCTCAGCATAACACCCAGTGATGTTGGACGCGTGGGTTAAACCGCCAGAGAAGCTGAAGAGTTACAATGATGATCAGGTAGAGTACTCGACATGAGGAGGAAATGTAGGATAGAGAGAGCGATTGAGGCTGGAGTGAGGAGAGTGGTGGCAGAGTGAAGTGCGAGTAAACACCCCGATGGGGAGAACTGTGGCAAGGTGAGAGCATGTAGGAGCTTGGCGCATATTGCATGCACAAGGAGCACAGAGGCTATAAGAATGCAGAAAAGAAGAGATCTGGATGTGGCTATTGGGTGTGATTGAGGTGTGAAGAAGGAGGCAGAGCGCGGCAGCAGAAATGTACAGAAGGGGAATGGTGCATTGAAGGGACATGGCGCAGAGAGCATAACAGGCAAAAGAACAGAAAGCGCAAGGAGTGTGGAGAAGACACTGATGCAGACAGAGCAGCGTAGTGTAGCAGAACAGTGATGAGACCGGTAAGCCATTGAAGAACTTTATATCGTTGTAATAAGTCATAATAGCAAAGATTTATATTTCAGGGTGGTAGGGAGGTGCTAGGGAGGATTGTTGTCCTCAGAGGTTCAAGTGGGTGCTTGAACACAGGGAGTTGTAGCTTCCTTCTAGTTGGTGCTA
>JZKD02S1672728.1:319864-350540 GCA_000966675.3 Picea glauca
CATATGTATGATAATGTAAAGAATGTAAAGATTACTTATCATATAAAGAAGAAGAGGTTTTTACCCTGTATGGGTTTCCTCGGGAAATATCTGTCTCGGTGTATCTCATATGTGTCACTGATGTTGAATGTTCTATTGCTTACTTCCCTGCATTATTGTGACTGTCATTAAATGTTGTGTAAAGAGTTTAAAATAAGCATAATTGTTTAAGCCCAGTAATAACTGATTCACCCCCCCCCTTCTCAGTTGTTCAACACTTCGATGGACTGAAGATTCGAGTTGTTACTAGATTTCCTATGTGTGAATTGCATCGGGCCTTGAAACTCTCACGAGTAGGTGAGTAGCCCCGATAAGCATCGGGTCGACTCTATCGCCACAGGAACTGGGCTACAAACCAGGGGAGATAGGGAACATCTACATCCCGCAGTAGATGTGCCCCGACGTAGTCTTCGACGAATTGAAGACTCGAGGTGCTTAAGGTGCAATTCCACGTGTTCAATAGCATCGAGTTGAATGCATTCACGGAGTGATCCTATGAGAGGATCACCATAAGGTGTTTGTGGCTCCGATGTGGTCATACTTCTTGTCATGGGACAAGAACGACCTGAGGTGCTAGACACACGTGTCCGATAGCATCGAGCTAAATGCATTCACGGAGTGATCCTATGACAGGATCAACTATGAGGTGAATCTGGCTCCGATGAGGTCATGATTCTTGTCATGGGACAAGAATGACCCAAGTGCTAGACACATGGTGGTGGAGATGGATCATCAATATAGCTAATCGAGGCTCATGGATATTGAGATATTGTCTATGACAGAAGAATACCAAGAACAAGTACGACGATATGTTTTGATGCCAGATTGCTACCAGATGATGCTGATAGTGATGATATTCGTGACTTGACCTATGATGATACTACCTATAGAATGGTCTACAAGACTATGTGAGTCTTGCCCATGCCATGTGAAGATGGATGGATGTGTTTGAGACCATTAATACCTCCCTAGCTAAGAGGGAGTGTTGATATTATGGTAGTTGCGGGAGGTATTAACCTCCATATGTAACCTTTGACTAGAATAGAATATTCCGGAAGCAAGAGAAACCCTAAACAAATGTGTGAAAATCCTAGAAGACAAGTCGGCTCAGCAAAATATATAATATTAAGGTATTATCCTCCAGGAAGACAAGTCAGGTTCACAGGAAAAAGATAAACAAAAAATATAATTATCAGAAAGTCAGATCGACCCAGCCAGAAAAGTCACTGGACAGATTCATATAAATAGAGGACGTCTTGGCTCATTTGTTCACTCACTCTCACTCAAGAAACCAGAAACAGTGCAAGTTTGGAGGAGGACCAGCAACAGCAACAGTTGTACGGTTTTCTCTTTTGTTTAGTCTTTCTGGTACTTTCTCTTATGCGCTACCCTTGGAGAAGGTGCGCTCTCCTGGTTATTTGTTGGTTATGGTGTGGCTTCCTGGAATCATTCTTTCTATCAAAGGTTATGGTGCTCAAGGGTGGCTTTATGCCTATGGATGGGTGGCAATGGTGTAGCATTGCCTATGGTGAAACGAGCACATCAACATTATTCTAACACTTACACCTCCAACCCTATAAGCAAATGTCAATCAAGGAGAAGAGCCACCAAAAGTTAGCCCTAATTTTTACAAACCCTATACTATACTCAAAAAGTATAGGCCCGACAGCTTACCAACTAGCTTTTCCTAGACATTCTAAGCTCCACCCAATCTTTCGTGTGCCATGCTTGTAGAAAGTGGTCTAGTCCAATTGCAGAGTTCAAAGCAACCTTCCCAAACTAGACAAGGAGGGTTCCATTTGGTCGTTGTCTGTGTTAGCTTTTGGAGTAGCTCGAAGAGGTACTTCTGCATTGACGGGGCCTAGCATGCGGAGGTGTCTGAGAAACACTCTTTATAGTGGCTTTTATGTAATGACTAAAGTGACTTTTGTAAGGTTGAGTGACTTAAGTAGTCATCTCAACGAAAGATTAAGTCGTGGTTGTTAGATCGTGAGATCCAAGATCTAATCTTGGCCATTGAGATCTAGGATTAGGGTTTTATCCATTAGGGGATTATAAAAGTAGATCTAAGGAGAGTGAGGGGCACATAATGAGTGCATAGGAGCAAGAGGGAGTCTTGCTCATGTACTTGTGTCTGAGTGGGCAGGGTTGAGTAAAGGGTGCAGGGGGCAGTGAGGGAGATAACAACCAGGTGGGCTAGGCTATCAGCTGCAGCATTGTAATTCTCTGATGGGCCATTATCCCTAGACGACAACCCAGAATTTTACCTAATAAAATCAAACTCACCACTGGTTTTCCCGCAAGGGTTTTTCCAGGGGTGTTTACCCAAAATATCTTGTGCATGTGTTATGGTTTCTATGTTTTATGCTTCCGCTTATTTTTCATTGAGTTACCTAGTTGTGCTTTAGTTCGGTAAATGTATTTTTCTCGGAATTAACTGTCGGGTGCTAGGTTACTAGATTTCAACATGGTATCAGAGCTGCGATACTGAAAGAGGAAACCAATTTTGCACTAATCGAGATTGGAAGTGAGAATTTTGATTATAGGAAAATTTTAAGTGTGCGAAAATTTTTAAGCTACGGGATTAATTAATAATAAAAAAATTAAAACAGTCGTACAAGCATACAAATTGGTTGTGTCAAGTGTAGATGCAGGCTAAGATTTTTGGCACTGCATGGATCGAGCAAGCTCAAATCAGGCTAGCAGAGTGTTGGACGAGGAGCAAAAGGATCGCTACAGTGGGTTGAGTCAGTGTACAGTCGTTGATTGGTGTGAGGTCGATCATTGATTGAAGACTACATGGGCCAGTGCTGAAGAATCTGGCCCTAGAGAAGATTTGTTGTGTGGTTGTGGGCACACGTGGAAGAGTCAGTCGAGTCTCGTGAGCTAAGAGGAGGCTCAAGCTACTGGGCTGCAGGTCGACACCAGGAAGCAGCCGCCACAAGATAGCGGACGGGCGAGTGATGGCACGGGTTAAGGCAAAGAGGCAGCGCAGGAGTGGTTGTTATAGCCTGCAAGTGGATCGGGGCACCAGGTAAAGGAGCCAACAAATTTGTGACAGCAGTCGAGTGGGTTGTTGTAGACGGCAGATTTCGAGAACCACGCATGGAGGTGGCAGAGCGAACAGGCAAGAGAGAGTCGACAGAGGTGCGACAGAGTGTGAGCAAGCCTCCATAGCCACTAGTGGCAGCTGCCACGACAACGGAGTCCTAGTAGATAATCGCACGAAAGGAGAGACTCCCAACAACACTTCAACGAGGCAAGCTGCCAGATCAACTAAACAGGCCAGTCGGGCCTAGGAAGCTCGGGAAGGGTGAGCAAAGCCCCTAGGCAGGTCCAAGCAGCAAGCAAACTGCCCAGAATTTTCCGAGAAGCGAGTATAATTGTCGGGAAACAGGCTGAGATACCCAGGCAGCAAGTAGAAAGGGCTTGGGCAGCCCAAAGAAGGACCCCAGCAGCAGCAAGAGGTTGCAGGCAGCCCCGGTCAGCCTCGGGCAGGGGTCCGAGTAGCGGGCAGTAGGACCAAGTAGCAAGTCCAGGAAGCCAAATTTAAGAAGGTTGTTGAGATGGCAGCGTTGGATCATCTCGCCATATAACAGGAATGAGGTCGATGTTCCTTGGTGTTTCAAAGACGGGCTCAGACTTGCATGTGGGCAGTGGGGTCAACACCATGCATGCAATGAAGAGGGTTGGATGGGTCAAATTCCAGCTAGAGTCAAGTGGTTCTCTGGAGGTGGCAAGGGTGATATATATCCTGAGGATAAAGTTTCTCTCAGTATCAGCCTTGCAGGACATGGGGTATGCAGTTATGTTTGAGGATGGACAGGTACTCATACGTTCAGAGAGACCAAATACCTAGGATGTAGCAGTGAGGCTTGGCATCAGGGAGGGTATGATGTACAGGGTGTTGGGACAAACTATTGTGGGGTCCAGGGGGATCTTGGATCGTAGATCATATCAGAGTGCAGTGGAGGTAGCAAGAGGGTCTTCCAGTTCAGAGGGAGCAACTACAACAGCAGCAGATTTGATGGAGTCAAAGATTGATCTAGGAGGAGGTTCTTCCAGAAGTACCTTCCTCGCTAAGAGGGAGTTTTAGCTTTTGGGGTAGCTCAGACAGGTACTTATGCATTGGCGATGCCTAGCATGCAGAGGTGTCCGAGCAAGACTCTTTATAGTGGCTTTTATGTAATGATTAAAGTGACTTTTGTAAGGTTGAGTGATTTAAGTCATCTCAACGAAAGATTAAGTCGTGACCGTTAGATCGTGAGATCCAAGATCTAATCTTGGCCATTGAGATCAAGGTTTAGGGTTTTAGTCATTAGGGGATTATAAAAGCAGATCTAAGGAGAGTGAGGGGCACACAATGAGTGCATGGGAGCAAGAGGGAGTCTTGCTCATGTACTTGTGTCTGAGTGGGCGGGGTTGAGGAAAGGGCGTCGAGCGCGACGAGGGAGATAGCAGCTAGGTGGGCTAGGCTGCCAGCTACAGCATTGTAATCCTCTGATGGGCCATTATCCCAGGACAGAAGCCCGGGATTTTACCTAATAAAATCAAACTCGGAACTAGTTTTCTTGCAAGGGTTTTTCTAGGGGTGTTTACCCGAAAATATCTTGTGCATGTGTTATGGTTTCTGTGTTTTATGCTTCCGCTTATTTTTCATTGAGTTACCTAGCTATGCTTTAGTTCAATAAATGTATTTTGCTCGGAATTAACTGTCGGGTGCTAGGTTACCAGATTTCAATAGCCTGAGGTCATTATCAACAAACATGAACTTGTCTTTGCTAGCACACTATCCAAGACATGTTGATCCAATGGAATGATAAACAGTCCAAAGATGCTACATGGAAACCAAAAGAGATTCTCCACCAATTTCCTCATCTCCAACATTGAGGACAATGTTGCTTTGTAAAGGGGAAGGCATGTTAGGATCCTACCTTAACTCCCCTAGCTAGGAGAATAGGTTGTCACTTAATGTATTAGAGCCATCTCTATTAAATAAGGCCCACAAGGTAGTAGAGTGTGAAATCAATAAATGTAAGTGGCCTCATTAAAGAACGTCCACTATTCAATGGTTGAGGCCTCATTAATGGAGGTCCAGTAGGAGGTTAGGGTTTTGGTTAGTTAGAAATTATAGATAGCAGTAGAAGCTATGTAATCAATTGCCAAGTGAATATTATTGTAATTGGAGCTCTGCTTAGTTGGAGGTTGCCCCCTCGAAGAGCCAAGTGAACATTTCTCTTAGTTTTGAATATCAATAAAGATTTGCTTAACACCACAAAAATACCACAAACTCTTGATTTCCTGAGAATATTTAAAAAGTAGACACAATTCAAGTTGATCAACTTGTTCCGTCCTTATTGTTTCATCCTTCAAGTGAGAGGGTCATGCTGTTGATGGAGATGATAGGTAGCCTTGGGTACAAGACAATAATAAGGATATTGATACCTATCTGGATATAACAAGTTCAAAGATCTCCCATTAGACATCCCGGATCCCATGTTAAAAAACTAATGACAAATCTATTGTTCCCTCTTAAACCTTTCCATAAAACTCTCCAATGTAATAAGCAACTCAAGTGCCCTCCAACATGAGTTTTAACCTATATTGCAAGTGGAACCATCCCCCCCAATAAAATAACCATACCCATCGTTCCAGTATTTTGGGGACTTTGGGACTCCTAGAAAACGTCCCCTTTGTGCTAGGGACTTCATTGGAAACTCAGGGTCTCGCTGCTGTACCCAAAACATTCCAGGAAGATTTCTGGGATGTTCCAGGAAGATTTCTTGGACGTTCCAGGCATGTTTGTTTACTTTTGAGTCTTGGCAATGGACATTGATGATTGAACAATATCATATATCTAAGCTTGATAATTTATTTGAATTTTGTATTTTGATTTCATAATTTGAATTTCTGATTTCATAATACTATACTGTAGGAAATTGTTTGAGGGAACAATGTGGAACTGCCAAATTGGTCGATTGCAACATATAAGAGTATAAGAGTATGACATGTTGCTCATAGAGAAAGATTTTTGAAACATCTGTTTCCCTCTGTCTGGTTTTACTAGTTGGATACAACTTAGAATACTCACTGAAAACTAAGCATGCAGAGTCAAAGCTGTGAACTTGGAAAGTCATGTATTTAACTTGCATGAACTGCTTCAGAATACCTACAAGGTTTCATTGTGTGCTCTGTAGAGGTATACTCTTTAATGGCTTTTTCAGAGTTTATAAGTACGATATCCCCTTGGGACAGTTATAGCTTTTATTTTTCCATTAAATACTTATGACAACTACCCAGTCTGTTAATACCCTTCAAGGTATGGAATTCTTTTTCCACTATCAAAGTCTTAAGCACCCTACATCTTTTGCTTATTCCTCCAAGTATACAGGTATAAAGAGAGTTATTGGAACTATACATTATGCGGGCTATGTTCTGTTTGCTTTAGCAGGATGCTTTGTTACTCTAAACTATTAATCTCTATCAATCATCAAATGTCATATGTTTTCATGATTAAGCAGTGTTTTCCGTGGTTTTTGAGCTTGCCTAGTTCAATCATAAACATCTTATGCCTACGTATTCTTAGTTTATAGTTACATCTGCTTGTCTTGAAGTTCCATCAAAGATTTCGCTTGGATCATTTGAAATTGAAACTATGATACTGAGAGTATTATGACTCTGCATGCTGATATATTAAGCAGTAAATTTGTCCCCTGAAAAACTTGGAGGTGCACTCTAGCCGTCCCAGGGACATGCATACCCCCATCCCCCGCATTCCCCGTCCTGAAAACTAGTGCAATATATGCTTTAACCAGCTTGCAAGAACCTGAGACGTGTTATGTACAAACCATATTGCTCTCATGCACATACCTTAGCAACTTCACAACTTTTTAATAAAACCCTAACCCTATTAAGAAGTTAGAATGAAATTGCATCATGACAGATTTTCTAGTCAATATATTATACAATCATCTTTACACAGCTTCAAAGAATTTTTTCTTTATGCAACTCTAACCTGTTGTAACTTGTAACTCAACAGAGAGAAAACAGGGGCAGATCAAGGCCTTCAATCAGATTCAACATTGAATGATAAATCAATATGGTGAAGCCAAAAATGAAACTCCTAACTGCTTTGGCATGTCAATCCAAACCTTGGAGAACCTCACCAAAAAAAATTCTTACAATGGACCCAGGATAAACAACTTGAAATAATACCATCAACCCTCTCATAACATGCTAAGCAACTGACCAGTAAACTCATCTTTATCCAGGTCTGTACTCATGGTAATGTTTTTGGGTTACTGCATCAAGCACAAGGGACTTATCATTCCTAAGATATACATAGTCCGCATTCTGTGAATTTTACAAAATCAGAGAAAACTTGAGGTTCAGCCACACAGAAGAACACACACATATATATGCCTTGTCAACATCTAAATTTGCCATGGGCCTCCCTAGCCTATAATGACGATAAAGGTATATATATAACACTCACAATGAGTAAGCTCGCCATTTCATTTTACTCTGTGTCTGCCTTACAAATCACTATAGTTCCGCCACACTGCACGAAATTCTTCACGGAAAGTATTCAGTCGAGCTTTGAGATTTGGAGTACGGAAACTTGCATGGAGGAGGGTAGCTGCCAAAAAAATGCTCCAATATTTTAGAATAGACAACAACCAAGCCATAACACAACCAAACTCTGCCATGTAATAATATACAAGCTTTAGAGGCTCACATAGAAGGCCTAGTAGTAATGCCCAAAGAACTGTTAGAAGACCGCAAGACACAAACCACACCAAAGCACTGGCTGCACAAAATTTCAGCAATAGTCAACATTTACAAACAAATGATGAGATTTTATCATTATAAAAATGCAAATCAAGATTGTCCAGGATCTGCAAGCAAATTAAAATTGTAAAATAGAAACCCTAACAACAGACACTTAAGCTTAGCTCAACAGACTCTTTAACATACAAAGTGCATTCAGATAATTCCTACCTGAGGAAAATAGCAAAACAAACATCCAACGGGGTTGACCACAAATATGAATTGCCCTTGTCCTCTTGACTGGACGTCCTCGAATTACTGGCCTGCACTTAGGTTCAATTAAGAACATAAGAAGACTATTTCTGTGAATACTTTCCCAGAAGTTTGTCCTGAAACAAACATATATAACTTACGTGACTGGTGGTCGCATCTTTGCCGCTAGATGTGGAGAAACTTTCCTTACTGTTCTTGTCAACCTCTCATTAAAAGTAATTGCAAAGCTACACAAAGCAAAAGCATCCAATTAATACCATCCTCTCTCCAAGAACATTCACATCAATATGATGCAGTTACTATACAATACCACGTCTCTATCCATAAAAGGCATAAATGGAAGCAATCTAGGGCATGTACAAACAAGGTACAGGGAACAGGGAAATGAATGCATTGAATAATAGGGAACGTCTATAACGAAGGTCATTAAAACCACAAAAGAAAATTCTTAGACTTGACAGGAAACAGAAGTATCTAATTTACCAATTCGATTGCCAATAGCCATTTACGAACTGTACAATCACAAATGTTGAATATAGACCCACTGTCAAAGATCAGAAATATTCTAGTAACACACACCATCAATGGAAACAATAAATCTGCAGTAGCTTAGACTCACTCTTGATTTTATAAAGATAATAAAAAGCTTAGACTCGAAGAAAGTTAATGCAAAGATCACCATTGCAGCAACTGTATCAGCAATGTTTGCAGAATTAGAACAAACAGTTACAAACATAGCTCCATGGAATGCTAACCAAAATGAAATTATTTCATAGTTTAAGAAGAGAGTAAATAAATGGAGTTTATGGCAGAAAACCAATTTAGGGAGAAAACACAGATTATTTTGGTAATGAAAGACCATGAGAGATCTTAAAATGTGACTATATAAAAGAGTTGATTACAAAATGACTTATTTGCTTATGTCCTTATTTGGCTGCTCAGCTGGTAGTTGATACATTTTTCATTTCCTCTTCGCAGTTTGGAACATCCAACCACTCTGTCTAGGTCAATGCAATGCACTGATAAAAGCGATGCTGATTACGATCTCATAAAGTCATACCTCATTGGTTTCCTCCTTGGAGATTCCACTATTATTTACTCAAACTGCTGATAGAAATTTAGGTATAGTGATGTTTCATGTAACTTTACAGATGCAAGTATTCATAAAACTTTCACTGTGGTACAAAGACGCACAATTACCAGACTGCTTATTAACCTATCTAATATATAGAACTACAAGACCTGCCACTCTCTCCAATAAATACACTGAATATAAGGAAAATCATCTGACATAAGTCACAAGGAATATTAAGCAATATGAATAGAAAATATCTCCTATCAAAACTCAAAAGAAAACTGTAAACTGCAAAGCATGTCCTATGTCCTTCATCCTTAACATCAAACACAAAAGTGCAGAGTATGTTGTTAAGTTTTGAGCTATTATTAGGTTTCTTTTCAATTTACTAGATAACAATAACATGGGTAGGATCATTGAGAGAAACACAACCACAAGATGCACAACATTTATCCTGGGAATCCCTCATGGGGGAGAAAACCCAGCAAAAACTTTCTTAATATGGATAGCCAATACAATTCCAAGACAATAAACCAAAACACTAGAGAATATCCAACACTGAGCAATGTGCCTCTTTCTTCCTTCTTCTCCCAATTGCAGCTACCAAACTTGCACACTTGATGAGTGAATGAGTGAGTGAACAAATGAAGCGCTATCCTCCTTTATTTATACTAGATGGCAGGTGCTGGAAAGGTGTCTCTTCACTGGGCAGGGCCGACTTCTCTTCTTAGTAGTTAAAACCACTTTAATTAGGCATGGGGGCCGACTTCTTGATTAGCATAATATAGTTAGGGTTTGACCAATCCACAAAAGGGGATTTGGTCAATTACAATGCCCGACATGATCAATCCACAAAAGAGAATTGATCTAATTAATAATGACTCAATAATAAATAGAATACATCATCGGGAGAGAGAGAGGGCAGCAATATCAACAGTATCTGGAACACTGACTGGCATATCTATAAATCTTCGGAAGTTTTTCTCATCATCAATATCCTCATCCACAGCAAGGATGCTAGAATGGCATCATCATCATCTGCATCAACATGGATTAGTATAACACTAATACATTATCATCATCAATAACAACACGAGGCTGATACAACATCAACAACAACATCACAACACGAAAGCTGGAGCATCATCAACATCAGCACTAAGCTAGAAATCTTCAGCACGAAGCTGGCATCACATTAAACATCAGCATGAAGCTGGAAATCTTCAACACAAGGCTGGATTCACATCAACATCAGAACGAAGCTAGAAATCTTCAGCACAAGGCTAGCATCACATCAAGATCAGCACGAAGCTGGAAATCTTCAGCACAAGGCTGGCATCACACCAACATCAGCACAAAGCTGGAAATCTTCAGCACAAGGCTGGCATCAACACTACTCCCCCTTTCGAGGGAGGTCCTTTCGGACTATACCAAGCTTGTCTCGAAAGTGATCAAACTTTACACGAGATAGAGACTTGGTCAACACATCTGCAACCTACTCATCCATGCAACATAATGGAGCTTTAAAGCTCCCCTCTCTATCATATCATGAATGAAGTGATACCAGATCTCTATGTGCTTCGACTCATCATGGAACACATCATCTTTATACAACTCTTGTTATCACATAGGATCACGGTGGCTTCCATCTCCAGATCGAATAGATCTGTCAACAACATCCGAAGCCATATGGCTTCACAACTAGCGGAACATGCTGCAATATATTCTGCTTCTGTCGTGTTGATAGCAATATTGGATTGCTTCCTACTCTGCCATTAAGTCATGCCTAACCCCAGAATAAAACAACATCCTGAGGTGCTCTTTCTATCAGAGACACTTCCAACCCAATCCGAATCGGTATAACCACTCAGTCTAAAGTCATGATCTCTAGTATAACAGAGACCAAAATCCAACGTACCCTTAAGATATATCGTCACATGTTTTGCATCATCAAGGTGAACACGTCTAGGTTCTACCAGATACTAACACAAGGCAAAGCATATATCTGGCCTGGTATTCTTCAGATACATCACCGAACCAATAATCTGTCTGTATAGAGTAGCATCAACCAATTCTGACGAGGTATCTACCAGGAGCTTCAACTTCGTTTACATGGGTGTGAACATGGATTTACATTTCAACATGTCAAACCTCTTCATTATTTCAACTGCATACTTCCCTTGGTTAAAGAAAATATTTTCTGGTCTCTGTCAAACTTCAAGACCTTAGAGATAATGCATTAGGTCTTTCATCAAACTCTGTAGCAAGCTTCTTCTCCAATCTGTGATGAGCTTTTCTTCATCTTGTCAAGAATACATCATCTACATATAGTAGCAATAATATAACTGGCTCATCATTCATAACCTTGAAGTAAAGGTTAGAATCAATTTTACTCTTGGTAAAGCCCAAACTCTTCAGAAAACTATCAATCCTGCCATACCAAGCTCTTGGAGCTTGCTTCAACTTGCAGACATGAGTCTTTCAACTTCAAATCAAATTTTCACATCACTTTGTACCAATCTGGTGCACTTGCTTAGCTGCAACTCAATTTGCACCGTCATGTGCTAGCTCTATGTGCTTTCTGCAAAGCACTATCTGTCTCACTGCCTGAGAGTATGTCCTCTCCTCTTTCTGCAACTATTCCTTCTGGAACTGGGACTCTACACCTGCAGTTGCTCTGAAGCTAAGAATGGTTGCTCCATTCTCACTGAGACTGTTGAAATCTGAGAGTAACTCCTCTACTCCATCATGGCAACAACTTTGTCTGAAACTGAGAGTGGCTTCAATAACTAATACTAAACGTAGCTCTTCTTCTTTCATGGAGGTAACTCTATCTTTTATTGTAGTCATGTCTCCATGACCCAACTAATGAACTGCACCGACTGCCACTCAACTTTAAATATGGGGATTGCTCCCCCTGCATCTCATACTATATATGAATCATGGTTGTTCTGGTTGTCTTCATGAATACTGGAACTATTTCTTCAATTACTGGAGTAGTTGTCTCGACATAGTCTTCTCCCTCTTGTTGAGAGAATCCTCTAGACACAGATCAAGCTTTGTACATCTACAACATGCTTGATTTGTTAGATCAATCTTGGAAGTCAATACTGACTTCTCTTCTAGTCTCATGGAAAAATCCATATCCTAGTCTTTCTGACTGGCTTCCTTCTCTATCACTGAAACAAGGGAATCTTCCCAGGAGATTTCATATCTCCTAGAAGTTTTTGAAGCTACGATCTAGTCTTCTCATGCCATATGTCTCCCAGTCCTGGAAGTTGTCTCTTCATCTGATCCTTTCTGAGATCAGACTTACTCTTGATTTCTTCTGAGTCTACAAGGACTCCATCGTCTCTTACAGGGTATACTTGGTGTTAAATACCAAGTCTAAATATGAAAAGTTGAGTCAGACTTCAAGTGAATTCTGCTTCCTGTTAAGGTGGCTTCATCATCCTTTGAACAAGTCTACTGTGAGTTCTTGTTCTAATGTTCGGTCATCTTTGGAGCCTTATGCTCCTTACAATCAATCTCCATATGAGATACTCTGGATCTCAAAAATAGCTTCTTCTTCATCTTTTTGGTAAATGAAGGTATATGGTCATGTACATAGTCTTTTTCATGTCTCATCTAATCTATTGCCTTCTGCAACCTTCACTATAACTTCCTTAGGGTTATCACCTGTGACCTAAAACAAGGTCAACAAAACAAGAAGCAAGAATAATACTCTTTTGATAATAGTAATAAAACAATAGCACAAATAATCGTCACAGTAGCTCCTTTAGGGCTACCACTTGTGACCTACCTGAAACAGAGATCAAAAGTAAGAGATACAATACGAAATGAGATCAACACTCTTCTAGTGTTGTGATCAAACATTCGTCCATGGTAACCTGGAACCAACACAAGAAGTTTCTCCTAGAGGAGATGTTAGTTCTATCTTGGTAAATGATTACATTAAGCATTTATTTCAATATGCTCACATGCTACCAAGTATAATACTTTTCAAAGACTGCTTCCTCAACTATAGTGTTTACTTGTAATGGGGTAGTTATCAACTTGTCATGTGCAACTTTGAATCTTATCAACTTAATTATTCAAACTTGGAGCCTAGAGTCTTGTCCTCAAGAATGAGTGTGTTGCTTTTCTTGCAAGTCTCCTTCACTCAGGATGACAAGTGCGTTCTTCAACCTGTCTTTTGTCCTAAGACAATATGCTATCTTGACAGAAAGTCGGGTTAGAGAATAAACTCTATGATCTCAACTTTAATCAATCTTATTCCATGACTTTAATTTTGACCAAAGGTTAGTATGATGGTCATGCAACCTAGATCAAAATAATGTCATAACAAATAGATGCATATCAGAATAATCAAACCTAGGTTGCATTATTCCTCTAAATGTGTTGGATCTGAGATCCTTCGGGATCCATGGCAAGAGATCCCTTCTCCTGCAAATACCCTTTAAAGCTTAATAGTTTAAACATATGTGAGTGCATACCTCTGATAGTATTTGCAGGTAGTGGCACCATCTGGTAGCAGTGGTAATAATTACCAACCCTTTTAAAAACTTCAAGGGTGACTGCAACTGGTACTACAACTGATACTGAAACTGCAACTGCAACTTAGGGTTTTATGAGAAAACCCTAATTTTTTCAAACTTCAAATTTTGAAATTCTGATCCAGGGACTAAATGTGTTGGGCTGAGGCGAGTTTGTTGGAGCTGTTGGATTTCAAAAATTTCAAGTTTTGCCCCTTGAAACTTGAACTGTGGAAATTTGGACTGGTACTTCTAGTACTGGTTCTGGTTTCTTGGTTTTTCTGGTTTTCTGGTACCAGTCAAAACTAGAGTTTGACTTTCCAGAGGCTCTGTCCATTGAAAAAGTGCGCTTAAGCTGCCAATGAGTTCATTAGGCTAGGGCGCACTTCCTTGATGAGTTTTAGGTTGAAATTCCACTTCAATAAAAAGCCTTAATTTTCTTGTACGGCAACAGTGACGTTTTTGCTTATCCAATGAAAGGTGATCTCTTCAGTTTAGCTCTTATACCATGTTAAGTTTTGAGCTATTATTAGGTTTCTTTTCAATTTACTAGATAACAATAACATAGGTAGGATCATTGAGAGAAACACAATCACAAGATACACATCATTTATCTTGGGAAACCCTCATGGGGGAGAAAACCCAGCAAAAACTTTCTTAATATAGATAGTCAATACAATGCCAAGACAATAAACCAAAACACTAGAGAATATCCAACACTGAGCAATGCACCTCTCTCTTCCTTCTTCTCCCAACTGCAGCTATCAAACTTGTGCACTTGATGAGTGAATGAGTGAGTGAACAAATGAGGAGCTATCCTCCTTTATTTATACTAGCTGGCAGGTGTTGGAAAGGTGTCTCTTCACTAGGCAGGGCTGACTTCTCTTCTTTGTGATTAAAACCATTTTAATTAGGCATGGGGGCCGACTTCTTGATTAGAATAATATAGTTAGGGTTTGACCAATCCACAAAAGGGGATTTGGTCAATTACAATGCCCGACATGATCCATCCACAAAATGGGATTGATCTAATTAATAATGACTCAATAATAAATAGAATACTCTTTGCAGTTACAATATTTCAACATATGTGCCATGCAAATAATATATAATGAATGCTAGACAGATATCCCCTATAAATGTTATGTATTGTAAGATCCCTTAAATGGCCACATCTAAAATTCCAGTCCATTTGAATTAACAAGGAAGAACACGTGCAATACTATCAAAGGCACAAGTCACATAGCAATTGGATTAAATATCTTCTATAGTTCGTGGGAATAGTTTTGATGGCTAACATCATATCCATATTCATCATATCATCATGTCCATCAAAAAATTCCTTTCATGTGTAATGAATTATGGCATTATATCATATTTCAATATCGACAAATATCATATTTCAATATCGATGTGTGATGTACCACTTGACATCTTATATATCAATTTTATTTTCATATTTATGTAGAAATGTGTTTATTTAATGTTGTTGTTTCTTTAGATGTTTAAAAATTGAAAAAAATATATTATTTTTGTATTTTTTTAAGTTTCCCGATATTTTCCTCAACATTGTCGATAAGTAATATTTTGAATTGTCAATTGGGTTTAGTTCGGGTGGTTGGGAGAAATGTTTGTTATCCTCCCCACCCAGGTTCAATTCCCACAAGTGACGTGTTGAGCTCTTAATGAGTATATTTTTGTAATGGCTTTGAGCCTTGTTGTTGATCAACCTTGTGCCCTGAAGAATCTAGGGTTTACCTCGGGTACCATCCTCGAAATGAGGGAAAGTACTCGAGGGTTTTCACCGGCCTTTGTAACCTGGAAAAAAAAAGTAATATTTCGGATCTCGATAATATATCTGTCGACACAATAAATGTAACATTACTCCCAACATCCCACAGGTGGATACTATCCCCTAGTTGGAGCCACTATTAACACCAAATTCGTCTACGCAATTTTCAATGTTAAGTTTCAACATAACTTCGTAAATATTATACAGGTCGAGCTCAATATTATATATTTCACCATTTAACATGGACAGCTCGTGGACATTATATGTGTGAACTAAACATTAGAGTTCACCATTGAGAATCGACAATTCGTGAATACCTTGACCATAAGGGTACTTTGTTGCAAAGCTTTATTCCAACTCGACTTTGTTCCAGAGTTGCAATGTATCAGCATTTGGAGATTATCCAAAGATTCGTATTCTAGTTGGACAGCATGTGCTATTTTTTAGCAGGTTTCTAGTTCATGCTCCCAGAGACCTATTTTTAGCAATGTTCCAACTCGGGCTTCTACATCTATTATTTTGCAATTTTTCCCCATGCATTGGATTGATATTCAGATTTTGGATGCATGGGAGGATGAGGACAATCAGATGGGCACTTTCAAATTCTTAACTCACTCTTTTCGCAATTTCTATTTTTAATAATTGGATCTTTTTCAATAACAAATGACAGTTTTGGAGACCCGGTATTGAGTTCTTCAAATAGGCACTTTCATATTTTCAAGATTCATAATCTTGAAAAATTGATATTTTAGAAATTTTATCTTTATTGAAATCTAAAAGTAGATTTGGATACCCATTAGAGAGATGAGCACAAAGTTTTGTTTGTGTGAGCTTTCAAGCTATTTTGGGCCTTGGTCAAAAGGCTAGTCAAATCTGGTCAAACTAGGATCCAAAAATAGAAATTGTTAGTTTTCAGAGATGATCACATTTTTGGAGACCCGATATAGAGCATAGCATGGGGCTGAATTTTGTGGCAATTAGAGACTGTCAATTTTTGGTCTATTTTTAGCACTAAGATTTCTTGAGATTTGGCACTATTTTTGGAGACCAAGTATTGCATATAGCAATGAGCTCAATCAGGTCAAGTTTCACACCATTCCAAGAAGTTTCGTTTTTGGTCAAATTGTCAAAGTCCGAATCATCACTTTGGAGCATTCTATGAGGTACTTGGTAGGGACTATTTGAGATGTAGTGGCTATTTTTAGAGACCTAAGACACACTACCCTCACAGAAATGAAAAAAATAAAATAAATAAAAACCTAAGTCGCGTTGTTCGTAAATGAACAATAATATAAGTTATAACTTATAAGTCCACTCCAAATTTGAAAGAATTCCTCCCAACCCCGAGCACTCCTGGTTCTCCCGCAAGCCGTCAACCCTGTGGCCTCCTGCCCTCCACCATCCTCCGTCGCAGCTACCGCAGTCCTCCCTGTCGGCTTCACTGTTCAGAGTCAGTCCAGGTTCCAATGGCGGCTTCCCCCCTCGCCCTCTTCATAGCATGACGACGCCCCACCTGGTGTTGTTGCGGCGGCGGCTGGCCTCCCTCCATCGGCCTCGGCTCCCTCTTTCGGGCCACTCTCTCCCCTTCATGGATGCGCTCCCCCTGGTGCTCCACCAACAGCAACCTCAAGACCTCTCCCTCCGGTTCCATCCCCCTCCTTCAAAGAGGTGGCTTCACGCCAGGGAAAACCCTCCGGTCTGCATGCAGCGACCCCTGAGGTTGCCTCTCGTCAGGGTCGCCCATCCGGGCTGCATGCAACAGTTCCAGAAGCTCTGGCAGTCTCCATTCAAATGCCGCATGAAGCCCTAACTCATGCTCGTCATTACAGCACGCACGCTCTAGTCTGCAGGTTTAACAGATACTGGCCCAATCTTCCGGATCTTCTCTCCTAGATCTCTTTTGAATGGTACCCGCTCTTAGAGAGAGAATTCATTACCTGCCCCTGTGCAAAAGAGTTTTTTGTGGTAATTTTCGATTCTACAAGCGATAGAGACAAGGTGTTTAACTCCGGGTCGTGGTTCTGAGGTAGAGCAGGCCTGTCCATGCAACTATGGACCCCTGCCTTCGACCCTTCTACGGACTGTATCTCTTCAGCTCCAGTCTTGGTGAGACTTCCATACTTGCCCCTGCATTTTTAGGGGGATGAGTCTCTTCAATCTATTGGCAATGGCCTCGACAAGTTCCTCTGCAGAAGTCCGGACTCCAAGCCAGCTCTCTCCACCTTCGCTCGAATCTGTGTTGAAATGGATTTCACCAAAGGTTTCCCAGCTGAAATAATTCTTCAAGGCAAGGACTACTCAAGGAACCAAAAACTCGACTATGAGAATCTCAGTTTCAAGTGTAGGAACTGCTTCGAAACGGGGCACTTAGTCCGCAACTGTGGAAAACCACCCGGGAAAAAAAGGTCATCCAAGAGCCAAAGACCCACCTAGTGGACGGGGGCACCAACGGAGCCGCACTCTGAAAGTAAGGCCCATGGAGCGGCAGAAGAAGCAGAAGCTAAAGCCGAAATCAAACCCCCAGCTAAGGGGAAAGCTCAGGCAGAAGCCATTCCCAAGTCGCCAACCCAGCCAGAACCCAAGTTCTCACGCTGGGCAGACCTAGCTAACGAGGAAGACCCTCTAGGACCGACGGAAAGTCAATCTATGGATCAAAACACTGAATAGCGAACGGTGTCAAAAAAGAAAAAAAACTTCCAAGCTAGATATGATGTAATGACGCGAAGCCATTCAGGCTCGCTGAAATAGTTTTTTTCCCAGACTTTGTACTGAGTTAGGATCTTCAGGCATTTGTTTTCCAGTTTACAAGAAAATCTGTATCGATGTATCGAACCCAATGGCATGTCCATTGTTATTAATACAAAAATCCTCTAACCGTTACTATCAAAAAAGAAAAAAGAAAAAAACTTATAAGTCCATCTAGCACATCTTTGTTCCTGTCGTTGCAAGAGGACTCCCTATGAAGACAACATGAGCCATCTCAATCTTTCCCTCGTGGTCATGACTTGACATTCACGGAGACAACAACCCCATTGGAAATGGGCATGGTTTCAACTTGCATTATTCAGCCATAAACCAATCGTAGCATTAACAGTGGGTATTCCCTAAATATGCCATGAGCAAACCTTGTTAATTCACCTTGTTGGCAACACTAGCAAAGGTGAGGGTGCATTGATCGATTCACAAAGGGTTCAACCTACCACATCGAAGTTGTCACTCAACATTATCTCGACTCTCACATCGCCAACCTACCATAATTCACCTCATAGGCAATGGGATCAAATTCGACTCTCCTCAACAAACTGGGAGCCTCCATGTGCTCCCAAACCTAAGAAACACAAATAAAGGGGTATCAAGAGCGATTGCTTTGCAACTAAAAAGTTTTAAAAATGCTAGCCACACTGCTAGAACCATTACCACAGATTTAGGGGCGTTTCATCCCCGTTCCTGAGCTCCATGACATGTGGAAACTTCAAGGACAGGTTTCTCATAGGCTGGGAACAATTCCTATGCAACCAAGCCAAAATGTCTATCTCCATGATCAATCTTGATATATTTGATCCTGTGATTGTTATTATTTTCCACCAAGGATTAAAATTCCTTGAATTTCTCAAAGGCTTCACCTTTGGATTGAATAGTGTATATCCAAAGAAAGTGAAAGAAGTCATCAATGAAAGTGAGGAGATATTTAGGTCCGCAAATATCACTATGAACCAGCTCAAAATGACAAAAGGCTTGCCCGGCTAAATCCTTAGGAAAGGACTCATGATGGTGTTCTCAAAGCATGCATCCTTCACAAACACCACTAGGTGGCTCACTATATGGAAGGCCATCTACCATCCTTAAAAGGCTCGTATGACACAAGGTCCCAAAATTGGTATGACCCCAACCTTGATGCCATAGTTTGTTGGTGTCATCGACATTAGCAACCACTGCAATAAATCCACTTCATTTCGAAGGAGATGAAGGCTTTCTTGACTTAATACATATGATCGGATTCATCACAATAGCTAGAAGCAACAACTTTAAAATCATCATTCACATCCTTTATAACCCATTGATCTGGCCAAAACTCCACCTTTTTGTTGGCGTAAATGATACAATATATAGAAGTAGATTTGGTCCTATTTTTGGAACATGAAGATCTTCTCAAAACTTCCTCTCCATTACGTTTCTATTGATAGTTGGAAAATAAGTGTTGGTGTTTTGTCATATGCCTAGTGGCTCCAAAGTCGGCAACCATTCTTGTGAAGAAGGGGAGCACCAATATGCACTGCGAGGGTCCATTAGGCTCTAGTACCTTTATGCACTGAGATAACAAACCATGCTACTGATGCTGACCTGAAAAAGATTGCAGTATTTTTGGCTGTAAAGAGAGAAAAGGGAGCGCACTGTTCTAGAAAAAAGGGCACAGATCTGCAGAAAAAACCTTAAATCTGCTGAAAAGACCAAAACTACCCAAAAAGGGGAGGGTGAAAATGAAAGAGAGAGTTAAAAACCCTAGAAAAACGTCATTGTCCCAAAAAAGTGTTGAAACACCTAGCTTTGATACCATGTTGAGATCATAAGAAGACAATAGATCTATGGTGATCTCTTCAACAAACCCTAATCCAATCATCAAACCAGCAGATTTATAACAATACTTACTATAAATCACAAGAAAGAAGTTCACATACTATATCTTGGTCCAAGAAAGATCGACCATAACCAAGAACAATCAACCACACTAATAAAGTGAAATACAATAAGTAGAGCAAATTATTTAGAAGTACCCTTAGGAAAAGAATGAATGAATTTATTCAAATGAGATGATACAATGAAGAGTGTAACCTCCTATTTATACACATCCTTTAGAGGTAGGGCACTAGCCCCAAGAGGGCAACTATGCCGACCTGGTCAAATATAGAAAACAAAATAAATGGATTAGTTAGACACCCATGTGTAAGCTCCTTAAAACTACTTAATCAATACAATGGATTGACACATGGCCTCAAGTGAAGACTAACCACTTTTGCTCTCATTTTATCACTCATTTCACTCATCTTTGCTGGGGTTGTGAGTGAGCTTCTTGCTAGTTTCTGAGGATCAAATTTGTGAGAGTTTAGAGAGGAGATTGAAGGAAGGCTGCCATGGTTGCATTCGTCCGTTGATGGGGAGCTGAAGAGGTTACATTATTTACATCAATCCAGTATTATAGAAATGGCCAAATATAAGTCTTATGCTTATATAGCTTGGAGGCTGATTATACAGCAGTTCCTCTTGACAAGATCTAAACATAAGACTATTTGCACAACAATATGTCCCTACTAAATAACAATTACCATTACAAAATTTGTTGGACCTTCAGGAGAGTAACTTCTTAAACAGATTTCTTAGTTACTCTTAAACAGATTTCGTAATTGCACAAGATGGGTCTGGTATATTACCTAGTACTTACATAAAATTAATCCCAATAGCATTACTCTCATGCTTCAAAGTTCAACCCCTGATGCACTGCTACCATTGCTCTGAAACAACCATCCACAAGAATCATCCACTTAGTCTAATTTAGCTCCAATCCTCATCAAGCACACATCATCTTTCTCAACAATGGTGTCTTTCTTAGCCAACCTCAAACTTGTGTTGTCTTTGGCAAAATCTCCCACGTCAGAAACTAACTTAACTGTGTTATGGAGTAAATCCATGACACACCTATACAAGTCACAGAGATCTTTGCCCAAGCCTGCCAAGACTACCTTCACCTCATCATGCATTTCGTTTGCAATAATAAATATATTCTTCCTGGTCCTAAACTAACCAGGTTCTTCCTACTTTTCTTTTGATTTAGCCAAGGCTCAACCAACTAATTTCCTGCAGATTTCTTCTCCACCCAGCTTCATCCTCACTGATAATATCACCCTTTTGGACACTATTCCTCAAAGTCATCAATCCAGCAATTGTATAATACTGCTGCAAACGTCTCCAAATCACAAAGGCTGAGTTTATAAACTTGGGGTTTGAATGTAGTTCCTCCACTTTCCTTAGTTTGGCATGCCTTTATAAGTTATAAGGTCATTAATCTATAGATGCATTTTATCTCCACTTATGAAGGATAATTATAAAATTTGATGGACAACAACATAATAATAAAAACTTCAAAAGACATACACAATTGCAACTACAAATAATAACTGAGTTAATAATACCTAAATGAGGCAGTATCCTCCATGAACCAAGTAAGCATTAGAAAAATAGCAATCTACAAATAATATACACAATATTCCATGGCCTTACCTAGTCTCCAACTAGAATTCATAATTTCTATGGGGTAACACCTTATAGATCAAATTTTAGTTGACCAAATGTAGCTCCAACATTAGCATAATTAAGATTCAGCAACATTAATCCTTCTTATGTAAGTGAAGAACTAAACATCTTCAAGTTTTTGAACTGGGTCTCTACAATCATTAATAAGATCAATGTCTTTCCTCATTTTGCCTTGTTTTGTGTTTCATCAGCATGATCACTTATTTTGAATCCCCTATAACTAATAACTTCTCACTTTCAAGAGGAAACCTTAGTAGATAGTAGAATTATTTGTCTTTTTCAGTTTAGAATCTGGCTTCCAGAACTTAGAATTATTTGTCTCAAGTCTTTATAATGGCCTATTTTGTAAATATTATATGATAGTTTACAGCTTAAGTTTGAACTATTGACTGCAGGTGACAACTCTTTTGTCATGATGCCCTAGTTCATTTCATGGTTGATGTTATCTGCTACAGTTCATTGACAATAAATGTTATCTGTTGAAACTTGAAGGTTGATCTTATGGTTGATCATTTAATGAGAATGTTTTAAGTTATAACTGCTAGATAGTTGATGTTGATTGTATACTAAATGGTTCAAGCTTTAATGATTATTATTAATCTACTACAAAAATCTCTGTTTTCATATTTTATGCAGTTAATTCACCATTCTGCATGATCTTTTCGAATATATACATCAAAATATATTAAAATATATATTATATTACAAATGCCCCTGGAACTCATAGCTTCCAGAGTCTCTCAGAAATTGGCACATCTCACTCCTACTTTGCTCCTGCTCCTGCTCCTAACATTTTTGCTAAGGAACAACCATATATGACATTTATGTGTTCCCTCCATACCTGTAAAGTGCCTCTATTATAAGAAGTTGCCATGCATCTTCAAAATCAAGCAAGAAATTTTAGTCATCTCAGAGGAAGGCCTCAAACTAGAGTATCGGGCCTATCCTTTCGGGGCTACAAAAGTGGACCATTCAACACCATATAGTTCAAGCTTTTGGGCAATGGCAGAACATGTGCATAAAGAATTGCCCCTTGGCACAAAAAATCCAGGGGATTATACCAATATAGGCTATCCTAAGTCCCAATGATAGGCCTTGAAAAATCAGGGATCATGCAAAGATGGCCTTTTTAGGCTCAACCTCTTCTTTCCATATTGGCAATTGTGTGAATCAATACATAGGCGCTAAACTATTTAAGTTCCATTTTTTATTCAGCTTTTCTGTTATTGGCAATGGCTGGATCATCAAATCATGTACTATTAAAGGGATATATCATGTATGATGTAAGACATTGTAATGTTAATCACAAGCATGCCCAAAAAAGTTAAAAGCCATCCCATGCATCTAACTTTCAAGTTGACAAGCTATTTTATTAATCTCCAAACAAAGTTGGAGCACAATAAGTTGTGTTCTTTGTGAAAAGCAACTCAATTCTCAGAAAGAACTGTTGCTAGCCCAATTCCCATCAATAGCAAAATAGTAAATATATGAACACTAGTATTACCTGTCATTAAGAATAGCAAGACTAAATCCTGCCAAAATAGCAGCGAAAAGTGCAAGGGGATTTGTCAAAAAGGCCAGCCCTGCAGCCGATAAACATAGTCATTAATTACTGGTCTGAAATCAGTCCAACCTACAACAAGAACAATGAAACCAAAACAGAAATGTCAATGGTGTGCCAGACTTACCAAGAACTAATGTTATTATAATGAAGTAGTTGGTACGATAACTGCATCAAATAAATCAGCACATTAGTATTTGATTCAGTAAAATTTCCTTTACAACATAGAAAAACATAATGTAAAATATGGCATCTCATAATGTATAAATCAAAGGTGACAATTTCTGAACATCATTCAAAAATAACGTGTAATGCAAGAAAAAGCTTATGCATTTCTTCATAGATTTGCAGTGCCTACAAAGAATTCACATCATACCAATCGTCCTATGTACATGATATGCTATGCAATATTACTGCTAAATAGAATAAGATAAGATTTAGTCATCTCCAATCTAGCTGTCTGTCTGTTTGTCTGTTTTCCCGAAGTAAAAGACAGGAAATTGATAGCAAGGCAGAGAATGCTGAATCCTTACCCACTCATCAACATTGTATCGATATGAATCACCTAAAAGCAGTCTTTCTAACTTCTAAGGGTCTATAAAGTTTGAAGGATAAGAACAGTGTTGGAAGACTGACTTTTATCTTATAGGCATTTGTACTGGACTGTTGAATTTAATGCAGCTGCAAGAGCCATTCTCCCTGGAGGATGGCATAAGACTCTAGTTGTGGACTAGGACCCCCAGTACACTCGTGGGGTTCTTGGTCTGGGACCGAGCATTTAGAGCCATCGCGAAAGACCCTTGTGAGGGCCCCCAGTAGATCACTGGGGTTCTTGGTCTGGAACCAAGCAGTATAAGTCCCTATATATGTCTAGGGCCCCTAGATGTGTTCTAGGGTACCCATGCCTAAAGCATGGGTAGATCCTTGATATTGTACCTTGGTGGATAAGACCCCAAAGGTGTTCTAGGGCAACCTGGTCTTTGATCAGGTAGATCTTGGTGTAATACCAAAATGTGTTGGTGTGTGATCCTCTTCCTCTCTCTCAGGATGGTCCACAGGACCTAGGAGAAACTATGAAGATGAGCATGACCATATTGTATGATGTACCCCTTATGCAGTGATGATAAAGTTAATTGGTCACCTTGAGAATCATATGGACATGTGTTGTCACTAAGAAAACCCCTTTGCCCTCTCCTAACCCCTTGTTTGTTCTTCATCTTTTGGTTTTTAAGTTTGGGTTTGAGTGGGGATTGTATTTTTGTTTTTAGGGCTTAATAAGATTAAAATAGAAATATTAATTAATATTTAAATGTGACATTAAATTAATATTTATAATAATTAATATGTCATTATATTAATTATATTTTTATTAACCTAAGCCTTAGTCTAATACTATAAATAAAACCCTTTCCCTCTCTATTCCTCCACACACTCACTCTCTTCTATCTAGTGTGGCGGATTGCTCTGAGTTTCTCCTAAGTGTTGCGGCCTCCCTTGAAAGTTACAATTCGGCTTCCTTTTTGTCCTAGAAAGAGATCTAGGTGTTGCAATTGAGGGTTGATGTGTTGAGGGTTGTTTCGTTTTGCTGTTGACAAGTCTGCCCTCCTTCTTTTTGCTCTATCTAAGTTGTCGACCACCCTTCACTCTGTCTATCTTCAGCAGCCGACTCCTTTCTGTGTAGCGGATCCCCTTCTAGAGGCTGTTGTCCCCTTCTCTGTGCAGATCTGACACCTATGAGCGCCGCAACTATCTTGTTGAGCTACTAGCCCCTTTCCAGTAGGCAGTCGTCCTTCCTTTTGAGTGGATCTGTAACTTCCAAACTGTATCTTTTTTGTTGTGTCACTTGTCACAGGGGTTTACTTCTAGAAATCTGTTTGGGGTTTGTTGTCATTTCTTTGAGGTTTTTCTATGGTGGAAAACAATCCTATATTCTCTTCTATAGATATCTAACCCTTAGTGGTTGATCTATGAGTCCAAGACTATATCTAAGCATAACTTAAGAGGCTTAACATTTCACATGTGTGTCAAGCTTTTCTTCATTACACAGAGGTAATCTTCAGAAGTAAGTTGCAGTTTCAGTTTTACCTATTTGCTTAAATTCAGATCTACCATTTGAAATGCTTAATGTTCTAGATCTATAGGATCAGATCTACTAGTGTGCATTACTCAGAAATATTTAGATCTATTGTTTGAAATATTTAATGTCCTAGATCTATAGGTTCAGATCTATTGATTTGCATTACTCATAAATATTTGTTTAAGTTCAGATCTACCACTCTGCATACTCAGAAATATTTTATAGTTCAGATCTAACTGTAATATTTCAGATCTATTGTTTTCTTACACATCTTTGATCTGAATTTTTATTTTAGATCTACAGTGCTCTTGCTGATCTAGCTAACAGAATTTTTTAAGTATATTTTATGTTCATTTCCCTATTTCTAACATGGTATAAGAGCTTAGGGCGTGAAAAGAGCTCAAGAAGTGCAGACTTGAGCCTGCGTAGATCCATATTGTTAGGGCTTGTTTTGCAGATCAACGGCATCTCATTTACTAAACTGATCCAGAGAACTCAGCATGGCCTCCTCTTCAATCAAAGTTGAAGACAGACTTGTAGGAGCCTCCAACTTCAATGCTTGGAAATGCAGGATACTTAACATTCTTGAAGAAAATGATCTAGAAGAGCTGATCACCAGGGTAATTGAAGAACCCACTTCAAACACAGCCAGGGCAGCATACAGAAAGAAACAAACCAAGGCTAAAATAATCATTTTTTAATCTGTTAAGGACAGCATGATGCCCATCATTGGTCATCTAAGGACTGACAAAGATTGTTTTGATGCTTTGGAAAACCTCTATGAAAAAAAGGCACCAACTCTCAAGTGAATTTTGAAGAAAAAAACTACGTACTTTGAGAATGGGAAAAGATGAATCAATTGTTGCCTTCTTCTCTAAGATTGTTCAAACCAGAAATCATCTTATAGCAATAGGAGTTGTTGTAGATGATGATGACCTTGTGCAAACTGCAATTGATGGACTCCCTAAGTCATGGGGAGTTTTTCTCACATCTGTCAATGGAAGAGAAGCCCAGCCTAACTTTGACAAATTATAGAATGACTGCTTAGAAGAAGAAGGAAGACTCAAAAGCAGAAATGATCATTCAATTCTAAGAGATCATGCTCTTTCAGCGAAAACCAAGAAATGGAAGAAGTTCCCTCAATCTAAAGGCAAAGGTAAGAAACCTCAAGGAAAGTTATCTCATCTTAATCATCATTTATCTAAAGGAAAATGTTTTAACTGCAATAAGCTAGGACATTATGCAAGAGATTGCAGGAACCCTCTCTCTCAGCAGAAAAGAAAATGAAAGTTGCAAGCCTCAGTTGCCACTAAAGAGGCGAAACCTCAAGAGGAACCTCAAAGAAGACAAACCAGGGCAACCACCAAAGAGCAAAAACAACATCAAGAATATTATCTCATCTCGGCTCTTTTTGGCACTATAACCAAGTTGGAGGAGATTTGGTTAATGGACAGCGGAGCTTCCAAACACATGACAGGCTTCAAACAAAATCTTGCAAACTATCGGGACAAGAATTTCAATGAACTGGGTGATGATGGTACTTACGACATAAAAGGTTTTGGATCTGCTTCTTTCCAACTTCAATCAGGTAATATCTTCCATATTGATGAAATTATTTATGTTCCTAGTTTAAAGAAAAATCTAATCTCAGTTGCAGTGTTAGAAAACAAAGGATACTCAATAACCTTCACCAAAAGGAAGGCTCTCATGTGGCCCTCATATGGAGATATGAGCACTGCTATGACTATTGGAACTCGTGAGAGTGGTCTTTATAAAATCTCGAGTCAAATTATTCAAGCACTAGCTCACGAGATGATAAATCCTTGCGAGGTCTGGAACAGGAGACTTGGACATCTCAACTACAACGCACTTCCAGGTTTGCAAAAGATGGTGACAGGTATGTCAGTATTTTCTTTTCAGCATGATAGTGTTTGTAGAGGTTCTGCACTCGATAAGAATACAAAGAAACCCTATCCTCACAGCAATAGAAAATCTAATGGCATTCTAGATCTAATTCACTCTGATCTTTGTGGGCCCATGACTGCTCCATCTATGAATGGTTGTAGTTACTATATCATTTTTATTGATGATTGTTCTCGGAAAACTTGGATTTATTTTTTAAAGACTAAAGATGAATCTTTCAGCAGATTTCAAGATTTCAAGAATCTTGTTGAAAATCAGAGAAGCAAACACATCCGGGTTTTCAAAACAAACAGTGGTAAAGAATTTGACTCCTTCAAATATGATGAACTCTGACGGGCTTTTGGGATTAAGAGGGAGTTGACTATGTCGTATAACCCCCAGCAGAATGGGGTTGCAGAAAGAAAGAACGGAACTATCTGTGAAGCAGCCAGGGCCATGATGTATGACCAGAACTTACCTTTATCTCTTTGGGCCGAAGCTGCCAGTACTGTTGTCTACATTCAAAACAGATATCCACACAAAGCTCTTGAAGCGAAAACTCCGGAAGAGTTTTCATCGGTATAAATCCTTTAGTTGATCACTTGAGAATCTTTGGCAGTCCAGTCTATATTCACATTCCAAATAAAAAGAGGACTAAGCTAGAGCCCTCCGGAAAGAAAGGAACTTTTGTGGGATACAGTGAAACCTCAAAGGCTTACAGAGTTTATATTTCAGGTTAAAAGTTCATCGAGGTAAGCAGAGACGTGACTTTTCATGAAGAAGCAACTTTTCGTCGGGCCAGAGAACTTCCATGTGATTCAGAGGAGCAAGAAGCTCCATCACTTGAATCATCAGATTCGCCTCTTCCAGATGAGCAGAGAGAGGAGACCTCGGAACTCCCAGTGGATCCCTCAAGGGATACTATTGAGTTTCCTTTAGAGAAACCTCCTATTAAAAAGAAACCAGCCTGGTGTCGGGAAATTCTAAAGGAAGCTAAGTTGAATATTGTGATTGATTCAGAACCTTCCACATTTGAAGAAGCTTCTAAACATCAAGTGTGGAAAGATGCTATGATAGAAGAATATGATTCAATTCTAAATAATTATGTATGGGCAGTGGTTCCTAGACCTTGTGGCAAATCAGTGGTAACTTCCAAATGGCTTTATAAAATAAAGCATGCAGCAGATGGCAGTATTGAAAAATACAAGGCTAGATTTGTGGCTCGTGGTTTCTCCCAAAAAGAAGAAATTGATTATGACAAAATCTTTGCTCCAATTGCCAAATATACTTCCATCAGGATTATTATTTCTCTTGCCACAGTTTTTGGTTGGAAACTTCACCAGATGGACGTTAAGACTGTTTTTCTTAACGGTGAAGTTGAGGAAGAAGTGTATATCGAACAGCCTGAAGATTTTGTAATCCATGAGAAAGAATCTCATGTGTGCAAACTCAAGAAAGCCCTGTACGGGTTGAAGCAAGCTCCGAGAGCTTGGTATGGTAGAATAGATAGCTTTCTACAGAGTCTTGGATTCACCAAGAGCATAGTAGATCCCAATCTTTATATAAAGATTGTACAAAATCATCCAGTTATCTTAGTCTTATACATGGATGATCTATTCCTCACTGGATGATCAATGAGGACTATCAGCAGTGTTGAAAATGAAGACTATCAGCAGTGTTGAAAATGATTATCAGCTAGATGGATGATCAATGAACAGAGATTTCCCAGAAAGAAAATGGTTCAGAACATTTATTCTTCTAGATTAGAAGAATGGCTCTTGTGTCACTCTGTAGAGTGAACCTCATGTCTGATTACTCAGATAGAGTATGGTTCTAAGAGATGATGCAGCTGATGACACTGATGGTGATGATGGTGTTCATGATCTAGTCATGAGATAGTCTATACAACTATGTTGATGCTACCGGGTGAATGGTATGTTTTTGCTCAAGACCATTACCTGTAATACCTCCTTAGCTAGGAGGGAGTGTTGATATTATGGTAGCTGCGAGAGGTATTTACCTCCACGTGTATACCTGACGAGAATGGAATATTCCGGGAAGCAAGAAGAAACCCTAATGAGTTGGCTAATAACCCTAGAACACATGTCGACTCAAGAAGATAACTTGTATTAGGTTATTAGCCTCCAAGAGAAGAAGTCGGCCAGAAGAAATAATATATACTGAACAGACAGATACCCAGAATGAGAAGTCGATCCAGGCAGTTAGCCAGAATTACTATAAATACAGGAGGCCAGTCTTCATTCTGGCAAGCAATCTCAGAATCGCAGAGCAGCACTTGTGCGCACTGCAGTGGCTAGTTTTGTGCGCAAGTTTGGAGGAGAGTTGCCATTGCAGCTGCTGCAGCTAACAGATCACATTTGGCTTGGACTATCTCTTGGTTAGGGTTTGGACTATCTGATCAGCTCTTGTTGGTGTGCTACCCTTTGTTTGGCTATCTAGCCTAGGGTTTGCTTCTGGAGTGATTCTCTGTCAAGGTTAAGGTGCTCGAAGGGTGGCTTCGGCCTATGGTTGGGTGACAATAGTGATATTGTCAATGGTAAAACGAGCACATTCATTCATATTCTAACAGTATGATATACATCATAGTAGGCAAGTTGAGTGTGTACAGTTAAGTTTTAGCACTTTAGATAAGATAATTTTATTAATGTCCTATAAACGCCCACAAAAGTAGGTCAATGGGACTGAAAAAGATATCCAAAAACTAAATATCATTTGCTACCCAAGGGACCCATGCAAAACTGCCATTTATCAATTTGTTAAGCCAGTCGGATTATCATTGTGAGCATCATCAAAACATTTAGTTTGGTTAAGCTTAGACCTTTCCGGTAAGCCCCACCAACAAGATAAGCTGTTTAAAGGTGATCAATATTGAAGCACGAATGCTTTGCCTTCGCAACATTTTTTATTGTTGAAACAGCTATTGTTGGAGTTGGTTCATTTCTTGTTAGAACTGTTTTACATTTTTCCAGACCTGTTGATTTAATTTCTCGTCACTTGACAATTGCATTTGTAGGTTATTTTCATTAAATTGTTTTAATGGTTATGCTCCATACTGACTAGTTCACACGTATTGGATGTAATTTGTAATATGCATGTAGGATGCAAGTCTGGTGAATAATCTGGTTAAGTCTTAAATCTTTAATCTTTTACTTTCACAGGAGAATTCACTGTGTTAGAATTTTAGGGTAAGAAGAAAAACAGCAGTCTCTTTTAATTTTCAAAGCAAAATTCCTTTAGATCTGAAGTACAGAACAGCATATAGGGCAGTGACAGTAGAATAGAACTCTGATCTTAAGATAAACAATAAAGCTAGATCTCTAACAGT
>JZKD02S1672728.1:361730-385351 GCA_000966675.3 Picea glauca
CTATGATACATCAGCAATCTGGACCATTTCCCATGTTAACCACAATGAGAAATCATTGTCCGTCAGAAATCTCAATCCACTTTCCGAACTGGAAAGGAAACTGCTCATCCTGGACTATTTTTCAAACTAAAAAATGACTGCCCATAAATCAATACATATCAGTGCTCCCTCCCAACCTGGGAGTCATCTCTTCCTTTTTCAATAAGGAAGTCGTCTCAGCTTGAGTACACAAACTCTTTTATCTTGGACAGAAGCTTTACCAAGATGTATGTTTATCTGCTCATCTGTGGAGATATGTATTGGAGAACCTCTTTCTCCTTTCTGAACTTCATCACGGATAATGTAATGCTTGATTTCAAATGTACTTCGTTCTGGAGCACTAGTCTTCTTTGAAGGCTTCATGTAGCTCTGATCAATAAAATATATCATTGTTGGAAAACTGGAACATATCCATGTGGCACTTCTTTTGTCATCATGAGATTTGATCTTCTGAGTAATCATCTTGATACAATATCTTGTTATAGGAAATCTTCACCACGCTTCTGTTGTGCACTGGAGGTTCTCCACCAGGTTATTTTCTTCCATCTGCATACAAGGGTCTCTTTCTGGTATGCCTCAAAGTCTTGAGATTGCTCTTCATATGCTCTTTTGCTCAATTGCTCTAGAGAACATTCTTTGCATTTATCTGATGTAGAACTCCAACTCATGGATGTTGCGGATGATATAATGACTCGTGTCTCTACGTCTAGATTACTGGAACAAGTAATCATCATAGTCTTCTCCCTCCATCTGGGAAAACCTCTAGTCCTAGATCTCGCAATGGCTTTCATTCATAAGTCTTTCATACATTGTTCTTCATCACGACTTTCAGTTCCTCTACTTGATTGCTTTTATTGAGTTCATATCAGGCTCGCAATCTTGTGATTCTTAATACAATGACTGGTTGTTCTGGCTTCTCTTTCTTTCTTGGAATCTTCATGCTCTTCCTGATGTCTTTCTTTGGCTCTTGGGTCCATGGAGTTTCTTATAGATTCCATGACCTAAAGATTCCATTTCTTTCTTTCATTATAGGATCACGAATGTGGATGGACAACCAGGGATACTTTAAGGCTTCTCTTCGAAGAAGACTTCTTCTGAGGTTGAACTGGACACGTACTGTCTTTCATGGCTGCTACTTCATCGTCTTCAATGGATTATAGGATTAGCTCCATCCTAATCCTTGCTTCATGTATGAGTGCATATAATCGGCTCCCTCCATCTAACAGAGTCCATGCTTTCGTCTATATCCTTATTGTCTACTGCAATATATAATTGGCTCTCTCTGTCTGACAGAGTCCACGCTTCCGTCTTGTTGTCTTCTACAGAAACGTCATAAGTCTTTTCTCCAATTTCCTCTTGATTGTTGACTTCTTTCTGTCTTTGCTTCTTCTAAGTCTCTTCATGATGGATTCGGCTTATCTTGCAATAGCTTTCACATGATTTGTTTGACATATTTCATCCTTTCATGTGTATTATCTAATGATATCCATCCTTATCTTGTTGTTCTTCCATAGGTATAGTTCTTCTTGGAACACATTATCTTCCAAAAGATAGATATACAATATATGTACAAAAACGATGCAAACAAGATATGTACAAGAAATAAGAAGAGTATTGTTACCTTTAGAAGAAGAAGCCTCTTTCATCCTGCATAGTCTTCTTTGTAGGTTCCTTTTCTTCGACAATTGATGCTTCGTGTTTCTCCTTTGCATTGATCCTTGATTCTTCTTGAGCACAGCAAGTCCAAAGTTCTTCAAATGTCGAATACTCCTTTCTTATGTTCATGCTTGCGGCAAATGCATCCCACGTCTTGGGAAGACCATTGAGTACTATGTTTACCAACTCCTTCTCTGAGATGATCTCTTCAATAGCTTGTAGTTGATCTCTTAACTGAGAGATTCTCACAAGGTATGATGTTATGTTGTCGTCATCATTCATCTTCATGTCACGAAGCTCATTCTTCAGACTCATTACTTGTCCAATGTTTCTGACTAAGAAGAGGTTTGTTAGGGCATCGTACTTCTTCGATGAGTCAAGATGGGAGATGTAGGGTATCAAGTGGTCTTTTATAGAATCCACTATGATACGCATGGCATTGATGTCACCGTCTTTGAACTTCTCCATAGCTGCAACATTCTACGGTTCCTTCTCTTTCCCTTCTTCAAACTCTGGTTTCACGATCTTTCCTTTCATGATATCCAGCACTTTATTCTTTGAAAGGATGAGATCAATCCTTGTCTTCCGCGCTCTGAAGTTAGAAGCTCCATCTAACTTGTTCTCTGACTTCATAGAGTAAGTCATGGCTGCTTTGACTTGGTCAACCCTAGATTTAACCAAAAAAGCTCAAACTTCACGTCTTGGCTTTCTAAGAGTACCAGGAGATGCGCTAGGCAAGGGTGCACTGATCTATCCAGAGATTAGGTCAATACCTTCATTTAAGGTGCCTCAACAAGAGCATTAGGGTTTCTGCAACTGCACCTGCTAGTAACCCTAGCGGCAATGCTATGGTGACTGCTCCTGCTAGAAACCCTAGCGATAGTTCTTCAACGAGCTTAATATCCTTACGGTTATGTTTCCTTCCAGCAGTTAGACTTAATGAAGGAGGTGTGGGCCCATAACCTGTTAGAATATAAGTGGATGTGCTCGTTTTACCATTGACAATACCCTTGTCACCCAACCATAGGCCGAAGCCACCCTCCGAGCACCTTAACCTTGACAGAGAATCACTCCGGAAGCAAACACTAGGCTAGATAGCCAAACAAGGGTAGCACTCCTTTCCCCAAGGATAGTGCACCAACAAGAGCTGATCAGATAGTCCAAACCCTAGCCAAGAGATAGTCCAAGCCAAAACGTAACTGCTAGTTGCAGCCGCTGCACCGACAGCTCTCCTCCAAACCTACGCACAAGATTAGGCACTGCAATGTGCACAAGTTGTTGCTCTGCAATTCTGAGACTGCCTACCAGAATGAGAACTAGCCTCCTGTATATATACTAATTATGGCTAACTGCCTGGGCCGACTTCTCATTCTGGGTACCTGTCTGTTCAGTATATATTATTATTTCTGGCCAACTTCTTCTCTTGGAGGCTAATAACCTAATATAAATTATCTTCTTGAGTCGACAAGTCTTCTAAGGTTATTAGACAATTCATTAGGGTTTCTTCTTGCTTCCCGGAGTATTCTATCCTTGTCGGGTTTACACATGGAGGTAAATACCTCCCGGAGCTACCATAATATCAACAAACATGACCCTGGATAAAAACCCTCGGGGAAAACCAGTTTAGAATAAAAGTGTATATATGTGATGTCTCAAGCATGGAAAACAACAAGTAAACAAATACAATGGAACCTACACAAGTAGCAAGCTCCTCTCAAGCTTTGCTAGAAGGTTCCAAGAAGAATGAGCTCAAACAAGTGCACCCCCCTTCCTTTGTTGCCTCTTCCACTGAAACCCTTGGCTGTTTGAGAAACCCTTACATGCAAATCTTTGTTTGTATGCTATCCCAAACCTCCACCAATCAAATCTACAAAAGATCAAGAACTACTAGTGCCCACTAAGCTTGCGCCCTCCACCAAGCAAGAACCCTCACCACAAAATAAACAGGCCCTAAGCCTCCTTGCGCCCTCCATGAAAGATGGTGCCCAAGCTCTCCTCTCCCAATGCTTCCATTCTCATCCTCTTGCTCCTCTCCAAACTCTCCAAGTGAACAAATGAGTGAATGAGCCTCCCTTTGCCCTATGCGCCCCTCTTATGCAATCATAAGGAAACCTAAAAGATGAATGGCTAGGATCACTCCAAGCCATCTATAATCAATGGTTGAGATCCCTCAAAAAGAATCTCAACTCAAAACCCACTTTGGGTTAAGTTTCCATAGTTCACTTTATGTCCCCCAATTCACCCACAAAGTGAATTAATAGTCACTTTTGCCTCAAATGACAAATTTCACCCTTTTGACTTAGGAAAATGTCAAAGTGAAATTAGACAAAGTATAAGGCACAAAGGGTCAAATATTTCCCTCTTGTGGTTAGAGACCCACAACCACAAGGGGACCACTTCCCAAGGTACACCAAAACTCATCATTGATAGAGCATAGAAACATCGAGGGAATAGAACTCAAACCCTCTTACACATGGATATGGATCCTTAACCAAAAACCAAAAAGGGGTCTTCAACAAGGTACCCACTCCACTAGAAAGGTGGACGCCTAAATATGGCCCAAACCAAGAATAATGCAAATTCTAAATATGTCACTAAGGAGCATGGTGCCACTAAAGAAGGAAAGGAGGTTTGTACCCAAAGCGTACCATGAGGTAATGTGTCTAACCTACATCTTATCACCCTATTTTGATTTCCATTAATGAATACAATGTTTTTTGTTCTAATCGTCACAACATGTGTTGTTCGATTATTTCATAGGAGTGCCCTCTGAGAAAATGATTAAGGCTTAGGTAATGGAATTATATGGGCCTTGTGGCTTGTTATTACCTCAAATTGTCCCTTAGGGAAATAGCCCCGAGAGAGGTTGAATGCCAATTAGAGAAAGTACTTATGTCCCCAATACTAGTCAAAGGGAAGTCTCCTTAAAGACTTGATGTTTCTTTCCTCGAAAATTAGCAATAAAAGTACTTCAAATCTGCAATATAATTCACTTGTATGCAATCAAAGTCTAAGAGAGAGAGATAAGATAAGATAATTTTATTAATGTCCAACTAATGACCATAAAAGTAGGTCAAGAGGACTAATGGGTACAATGATGTCCTAGTGGGAAGTGCGGAATGTCCACTGTGCCACTGCCTGGAGGAGGTCGCACGATGTTGAGGTTTGGAGGATCTAGTCCGTCTCTCAGAAAGGGATCTGATATGGTTATGTTGTTGAGATCTCATGGAACAGGGCAAGACCTCTTGGGTCCTCACTGATCTAAGGTCTGGATCTATACTGATGTCGGTCGATCGCTTGGTGCCCCTTCCTGAAGGTAGCACTGTGAAAAATGAAGTGATCCTCTGTGTAGAGTCGGGTCTAATGGGAGGCTGAAGAGTATGCGCTCAGAGCCTGAGAGCCTCATGTATATATAGGGCCAAACATCTCTGATTGAAATATCTGAAAAAGCCAATGAGGGTCTGAGATTCTCTAAACAACAATGGAACCTCCCTCTGATCTCGTAGTAGACAGGGCATCAAAAAATAAAGTGCACCTCGGTCTCCACCTCCTGTAAATGGCATACCTCATAGATTCTATCTAATCTATCAATCTAGTGGTCTGTCTCTACTCGAAATCTATGAGAACCCACTTTGAATTGGCCAAGTGGGATGTGAAGGGCATGCATCCAATGACGAAGTGTATATTGGGGTCGAACAATGAGCCTGTCTCTCAGCTCCAAAAAGTGCTCAGCGTAGAAGGCCATCTTTGGTCGCAACCCTCCATGAGGGTTGACCAGGTGATCTGGACAAACTGCCTATAAATGTCATCCCTGATGATTTTGTTCAGCTCCTGTCTGGTGGGTAGAAGATGACCAAGTAAATCTAAGGATTATCTAAATGGAGGGAGACGATCTAACTGGATGACCATTGACACTAGAAGACTTGAAACTCCTGCAAACCAACCTCTAGCCCGACCCAGAGGACTAGAAAGGGCAATAGTCTCTGAAGAACGATAGGCCAAGTACGGGTACCGATCCCTGCCTTTCACCGAGTCTCCAAAGCTCCGGATACGATGCAAAAAGGAGACCAATCTGAACATTGTCTCAAGCCAGAAGGGTTGAGCTCCAAACTCCGCAAGGATGATGTGATGATGTACTGTCTACTTGCATCTAATGATGCGGCGGAGAAGAGGAATCTGGACTCTCTCTGTTGAAGCCCAATCTAACTCGAGTAAAGATGGTCCCCAAATCTTTGAACCATATAGAACAGTGGGTCGAATTAGGGTGTCCATGAGGTTCATCTCGAATGAAATGTCCTGGAAATGGTGTCGAAAACACTGTCTCTCTAGAAGAGCTAAAGATCCATATCCTTTGTTGATCCGAGGCTGGAGGGCCAAACACAGACTAAAACGGGAACCTGAGAATTGCACCCCGAAATAAGTATAGGTGTTGGTAATCTCAATCTCCTCCTCTCTGAAGAGGAAGTGAAAGTTTGAAGTTTTATTCAACCCATTGAAAATCATGACCTTGGTTTTACCTAGGTTGACTGTCAACTGTCGGAGGTCGCAAAACAGGTATAAGGCATCCAACTATCTCTGTAATCCCTCTAGAGATGAGGAGAGGAGGACCACATCGTCAACAAAAAATAGGATAGATATCAGGACCTGGTGAAGGATACATCCATCGTTGTCTTGGATGTGCTAGTGAGGGAAGGTCTCTAGCTCATCAATATAGATCCCAAACAATGTGGGTGACAGTGGGCAACTTTGTTTGACTCCAATAATACTTCGGATGAAGTCAAACATCCCATGAATTGTGCGGAGTCGACCAAGAATGGACTCATATAGGCGCATGATGGCTGTCAACAGGGTCGTGGAGATGCCAATATCTCTAAGCCTTTGGAACAGGGCTTCCCTCGAGACAGAATCTAAAGCTTTCCGAAAATCTACAAAACAACAGTAGACTTTCGAAGAGCGATGTCATGCCTCCTCAATGATGGTCCAGAGGGTGAACATGTGATCGATAGTCTGGTGAGCCGATCGAAAACCTGCCTGTCCCCTAGCTCTAAGGTGTCTCTGCTCAAGGTCATTAGAGAGCTTCATAAGGAGAACCGTCGCATACAGCGTCGAGAATGTGTGGCCCACCATGATCATCCTGTAGTTGTTGGGATCTGTGCTAGGACCGGATTTATGAATCGAGTGGATGATGTGATGTGACCATGTTGAGGGAAAGCCTGTACTAACTACATGGTTGAAGAGAAAGTACTGAAATATGAAGTGTGCTTTGAAGATATGCAATTTTAAGCTCTAATAGCAAACAACCTTTACAGATCTGTACGGAATACTTGCAAACCTGTAGCTTATAAGTCATAACCTCAAAAACAGCAAATTAAATCCAATGGGCATAGAGAAAAAGAATAAGAGAAAGTTGACAAGGGAAGTATAACTTGAAGCTTGTTAACTCCAAAAAAATTCATATTGAAATGAAAAGAACTAGGGAGCAATTAGAGAACGCAAAGATCTTCTCTATTCATCAAAGTTGCAAGTACAAAGTCTGATGACCTCAGATTAACACACTCCAACAAGAACTCAAGGGGGCATAAAAGTCACTTCTTAAGTTTTCTTTCCTCACCCCACGTAGGGATACATTCATGTTAATAATGTGCAAGAGGCACCAATACAATATCTTAAATGAGTTCAATGACTTGACATGAAAGAGACAAGAAAGTATGTAGTATGGAAGACAAGAACGGGAATGGACTCATCCATGATTTTTTCACTAACCTGTAATCTTCACCTCCTCTTATACTTGAGCTTAGACCTATCGATAGCTTACTCCCCTCAAAATAAGCCTTCTACAATCATAGGAGAGAAGCATACACACAAAAGCACAAAAGCAAGCTGACTTTAAGGACAAGTGGGGCAGCCTACATAGATGAGCAAGTGCACATAAGATTGAGACGATAATGATCCATATGGAACACCCTCCTTAGCTTTGCATGAATCACCATCCCTGTCCAAATTTGGAGTGCATTTGTGTTGCTAAAATCGGCTACCTTGTCCACCAAGCAACAGTTTACTCGAACCATTAATAAGTTGATAAGATCCTTCATTAAAATCCTAGAAGGAGCTAGAATAAGACGTTCAAATACTGCTCAAAATAAGACATGTGAACTCCAGAAAAGCATCCCAAAAACAGCCGGTGTAAAGTGTCTCTGCATGGCAAGAAGACATTCCTTTTGATGAGAATGGCCCATATGTAATCACCCAAATCAATCTTTCAGTGAGGGCGTTCAAGAGTGCTCAAATAAGAGATGTCCTCTTCTAAAAAAACATGCTAATCAATGTCTGTCATGCAGTGCTTATCTCTTCCTCTAAATAGAATAAAGTAATGCACAAACTAACCCAGAACAAGCAATCTGAAAACAGTTTGAATGAAGGCACCATTCTTTAAGTTAAAATCATCCATGCAACATGATGAGGCTATCCCCTAATGGAAGCGCGCACTGCTTTAAGGTCCAACTTATATTCACAGTTGCTAAACCTAATTCCCAGAAAAGCACCTAGAATGAAGTAACCTAGAGAGACCTGCTCTTGCTATAATAAAAGCAAGGTAAACACAACTAAGATGAGGTGCCTCTCTGGAGTCTAGGATTAGAAGATTTGAAATCTCAAAACATGCTTACTTGCTGAGCAAGACAGCATCCCCTTCCAATCTGAATTTAGGATAAGACAAAGCCCAAGATTTAAATTGCTTGTACCTCAAGAAAGTGCCCTTCACCAAGTCATGAAGATAAGGTTGCCTGTTCTTGTAGGTACCTTCATCATAAAGCATCCATATAACACCTCCATCAACAACACTCTGCCAAGCCCCCTTACTAATCTGAAATGGCCCCATAATCACTCAGCAAACCAATCTCTATCTTTCATCAAAGCACCTTCAATTATTGGATTCCAAACAAAACTTGCTTGCTGAGCAAGCAACCCCCAAAACAAACTCAATCAATCTTCAAAATGGCGCTAGTGGGGTCTTAGAGCATGGCCAGATTCCTTTCCTGCAAATATCAAACAAAATCAGCATGCTAGGTGCAATTCTCAAGGGAAAAACAGTTATAAGATTTCAAAACCCTCAAAAACAGAACTGGTACATCACCAGAACATGAGGAACTTGTTCCGATGGCTAAGATTACTGATCTCTGTTAAAAATAATGTCAAATCATGAGGTAAACTGATGCTGGCATCTGCAAACAAACCCTCTTCAATATCGGTGGCCAAATACATTTTGCTTGATGTTCAAGCAACCCTCCACATGCCTTTCTTACAAAACAAACAACCTCTTAATGCCTTGCTTGCTAAGCAAGCAACCTCCTACAAGCAGATACTTCATCTTAAAAAATCAGTAAAATCACCTGCATGTGGTGCATCTCATCTACACACGTGCCTCCGGGAGTTAACTTAGGAAGTAAGCTACCCCTCCCCCATCAATCCCGATGCTGTTTTACCTGGATGTAAGTCTGATATAATTAAAAACAGCATCCGGTACAAGCTGATTTGTATCTCTAAGTATAATTGGCTATAATACTCTCATGATAAGACCTTTCTCCAAGGTGATATGATCATGGAAATTTTCTGAAGAAGGCTGACAGAAGCTGTTATCATGATTCGTGATTGCAAATTCGAGGATTAACATGGCTGGCACATAAACAACAACCACAATCTTATGAAAGGTTCTTTCATGTTTACCTTTACGGAAACCAATTCTTGCATGGAAGCTCTACAGCCCAGTCCATACTTCTGTAGAAACACCCTTGTGGTGTTTTCTCGATCCTTTAAAGGGTTCTCTGCTAAAAATGTAACAAAGCTTCATCACCGTTTGGATTGAGCTTCTTGCAATCTCCTAAGTCAATTCTGGTTGCTTTTGGATCACCTAGCACTTCTGATAGGTATATCCATAGTCATGAACCTGAAAGGTTGTACAACCCCCATACAAATCATCAAATGCCTTCAGGTCAATCTACCAGGGGACCTAAAAAGTTTATTGATATTCAGGTAGGTAAGAATTTTCTCTACCAACCCATTTGATATATTAACACTCCAAAAACATGTTTTTGTTGTAGAAGTTTTGATCATTGTATCAAAGACCATGTGTTGATGGCTATGAATTCTCCACCCCTCTCTGAACCACAGGCCCCTCGAGAGTCAAGATACTCAGGCCCTAGAGGCTCCCAATACCACCTGAGAAGGTTAGAAAATAGTGACAAGGAAATTCCTCTGTAAATCGAGCTCATCAAAGCCCAGTGCTTGGCTCAATAGCTACCAATTAGCCTGAACCCAATGCAACTAAACCCAAAAGCCACATATAAGCCTTACAAAAGCACTGAAGGGTGCTAACACCAACGCTCAAGGCCCCAACCCAACAATAACAGGCAAGCTAGATTACCCTGGAGTCTAAAATGCCTAAGACCTTGGAGCCTGGAGGATATGGAGTAGGTGAAACCTAACGAAGGATGTGATGAACCTCCTCTCTTTCAACCCGCCCACATCAACATTCTTTTGTAAAATATTAGGGGCTCACAAACCCCTGCATAAAAAACACGGTTCAAGGAATTTGTCTCTCAATTGAGGATTTAAACTTAGTTTGTCTACAAGAAGTGAAGGTAGTAAGGTTTGTGCAAAAATCTACCTTCAATTTCTTATGGCCTGGTCCTAGTCTTTACTACATAACATGATGAGGGAAAAGGATGCACAACCATCCTTCTCTTATCTGAGCTTGCTGCATGCATTTCAGATTGGAGTTCTGACCTCCCACAGAGATTGGTTTGGATACTACTAAATCTAGACAACCATACTTTTAAGGGTTGCCAACGTTTATGCACTCAAAGATGCCTCAGAGAGACACTTTCTGGCAACATATGAGTAATGATTTACTCGCGACCAACGGACTAGTTTGCAGCAATTTAATATCGCGAAGTCGCCAAAAGACAAGGCCAACTCCTTCGTAGCTGGTGCGACCAGGAAAAGGAAGCCCAAATAGAACCTTAAGTCGAACCTGGGTCCACATGAACGAAGTCTGTGGGAAAATGGATTCCTCTGGTTTTTAGTTCGCATGGTCGAATCTCAAAAGGGGTAAGGAAGGGTCCTGAAGAGGCTGGATAAAGCCATGTTTTCAGAGCCAAAATGTATTTGCATTTGACTACCAAGGAACGTGGTCTATACAGGTCTAGTGAAGGCCACCCTTTCTAACCACCAACCGACAATGTCATGGTTTGGAGGTAATTCAACCGCGTATATCTAAGTCTCGCCACCTGTTCAATGCTCCCCATCTGCAGAACCCCAATAACCTTTACAATATTCATCAGAACTGGAATCTGATCCTTGGGCCAAGGAGAGACATGGGTTGGATTTAGAGGTGGAACAAACAACATCCTTTCCGTGCCGTTCTAAAAGAGTGATTTCACATGATAAAAAAATTAAAACCCAGTTTTATTCAATTTAAACTTCGCATTTATCGTAGTTATGTCATTTTTTAAATTAGATCCAGCGGACGATTTCAGACAATTAGTTTTTCCAATCCAATTCCCCTGATAATTTTGAGCATCGTGATCATTATTTACCCTAATTATACTTTGAAAGATCAGACAAGTAAGGGCTTTTCAGGTCACGACAAGCGATTAATTCGTCTAAACCTCTCATTTTATGCCATCCTTGGTAAGAAAGAATGCCCTCAGTGCCTGCCTACAAGAAGAAAGCTCGTCATCGCCTCTCTATTGCAAAATCAATATTGTTTGATGGATTTCTTTAGAAAATCAAACTCTTATAGCCAAGAAAATTTTACTGAAACAAGCGGTGTCGCATCGATTTTCCCGCGCAATATTAACAACGCCGTCGCTATTTCGAAATCCGTGGAGCAAGATCGATTTCATACACAGACACGCTCTAACTACACATAGTCAGCCGTCGCCAGTTCGAATCGCGCGAAGTCAATCATTTGCATTAAAAGAAAAACTTACTAGTAGAGATTGCATTTGGCACGGCTGTTCCATTTGGAATAACTTCGTGGAACTGTGAATCTCGAGAAGAATTCGTTGAGAGGGCGTGGTGGGGCAGTCCATTCCACTTCCTGCAGGGCGTCCACCAGGTCTTCCACTGTTACGTTTCCCCAGTCCATCCTTCTTTATTTTATTTCCTTGTTTGTTTCTATGGTGCCCGGCGGGATTCGAACTGTCGACCTCCACGCTCTTGCGACCCTTACTATTCCAGCGCTCTGATCGTCCTGGCTGTGGTCCGGTAATTGCTCAGAAGCAGAAGATCATATGATGATTTGGTATGACAATTTATCTTCCCCTCCTCGCACTTTTATGTTGGATTTTAATCTACTTTTTCTGTTTGTTGTTTTTTAACCATACTTATATTTGTTTGTTGTTTTTTAACCAATTTATATTTTTTTTCAGTGTGTACTTGTTTGCATATTTAGTTTATTTTTTAATTATCATGCCTAATTGTTGTGTGGGTCATATAAAGGAGTGGCCAGTAATCTTTATTGTTTGATGGCTTATTCCCCTCTTCCAACATATTGTTGAAAGAATCAAATATGTGGGAAGAATCAAATACATTCAATAAGGAAATTTTAAAGTGAATGTGAGTTTATAGATGTTTGTTTAAAGTGAATGTGAGTTTATAGATGTTTGTATGTGAGATTTGGTTTTACAAAAGTAGTAATGATAACGTATTTGGAGATAAGTCAAAATAGCAAGTATAGAGGAAAATCAAAAATACAAAAATAGTATGGACTCCTACATGCATAATAATGTGGGACTATATGATCACAAATGAAAGATTCAAAACCAAAAAGCACAAAAATATCATGGACTTGAGCTATGGAGTAGCACATGCATGATAGTGTGGGAGAGCATTTAGATGCGTACAAAGTGAAAGATATTTAACACGCAACCTCACAAAAACCTCTCCAATGTTTAGCACAATGGATCATGTAAAGGAGTGGTCAGTAATCTTTATAGTTTGATGGGCTATTCTCCTTCTCCTAACATATCGTTGAAAGAATCAAAGACATTCATTAAGGAAATTTTAAAGTGAATGTGAGTGTATAGATGTTTATTTATGAGACCTAGTTTTACAAAAATAATGGCAATGTACTTGGAGATAAGTCAAAGTAGCAAGTGTAGAGGAAATTGAAAATGCAAAAATAGCATGGACTGGAGTTAAGGAGTAGCACGTGCATAATAGTGTGGGAGAGCATCTAGACAAGCACAAAGTAAAAGATGGAAAATCAAAAGGCACAAAAATAGCATGGACTAGAGCTAAGGAGTAGCACATGAATAATAGTGTGGGAGAGCATCTAGATGAGTACAAAGTGAAAGATATATGACACACAATCTCACATGCACTAGAAAGCGATCATTCTCCATGTTGGTCTTCTTCAACCAGTCTTATTCTTTCTCCCCTAACACTACAACATGTAGTGCTCATTGCAACGCCTACAAAACCTCTCCAATGTTTAGCACAATGGATCATGTAAACGAGTGGCCAATAATCTTTATAGTTTGATGGGTTATTCTCTCTCTCCCAACATACCGTTGAAAGAATCAAAGACATCCATTAAGAAAAATTTAAAGTGATGTGAGTGTATAGATGCTTATCTACGAGACCTGGTTTTACAAAAATAATGGCAATGTACTTGGAGATAAGTCAAAGTAGCAAGTGTAGAGGAAAATCAAAAATACAAAAATAGCATGGATTGGAGCTAAGGAGTAGCACATGCATAATAGTGTAGGAGAGCATGTAGATGAGCACAAAATGAAAGATGGAAAGTCAAAAGGAATAAAAATAGCATGGACTAGCGCTAAGGAGTAGCACATGCATAACAGTGTGGGAGAGCATCTAGATGAGCACAAAGTGAAAGATATATGACACACAACCTCACATGCACTAGAAAGCACTCATTCTCCATGTTGGCCTCCTTCAGCCACACCATTATTTCTCCCCCAACACTGCAACATGTAGTGCTCATCACAACATCCACAAAACCTCTACAATGTTTAGCACAATGGATTCCAACTACATGCACTAGGCTCTAGCATGTGTGTGCACACCTCAACATCTTGTGTGCAACCTGCTTAATAGCATGCACACATGCACCTCAATGGATGTGTTCACACACTTCAGTACATACATGCATCCTCTAGCTCCAAGCAGGTGCATTATCCTATGTGCACCTAGGACCTTTACAAAAGACCAACTAACAAACCAACATATGAGCACCAACAACAACATGTGGTATAGTGGGACAACAAATAGTCGCAGAGAGTTATGGAACCAATTCACCTTTAGAAACCGAATGGATGCTCTTGTAACTAAAGTGTATTTATGTGCATATGTATGATACGAATCATAACAACATAGCATCTATACAATGGCACAAATATTGTTACAATTTGGTATGTGTTGTGTTTATCTTGTTCATTGTTTACTTTATTTTTGTTTTATTTTCACACCCGTAACTTAATTAGTCTATCATAATTAAGTTGTCCTTCAATTTGCATCATAAAATCAAATGTTCGGACCACAAAAAAATGAAAGGCAAATAAAGGGCTTGGAAAATGTTGCATTGCAAATGCACCCTCCACAAAGGCACTCATAAATGAGACAATATGACCCCTCGATATGTAGAACCCCATGCCCAAGAGTACTACCCCCAATCCATCTCATACTCATTACATGGTCTAGAGAGGGTCTTCTCGGGAAACATTCCTTGACTTGGGGATTGGCCTACCCAATAGTGCACCATGACACCCCTCCCATGTCTAAATTTGGCAAAGTTTTTTTTTTCCTTAGAAAAAAACGTATTACTATTCATCCAAAGAGAACCTAATTGCATTTTGTAGGTGCTTTAAGCACAACCCAACCATGGGAAAAAAGGATCAAAAAATAAAAGCATGAAAGGCCAACTGCAGAAAAGTATACAAAAAATAAGAGCGAAACATCCCCGAAGGAAACAATATATGACTACAGAACACCCTTGAAGTTCCACCACAGAGAAGCACACTGGAAGAGCAGTCCCAAAACTAAAAACCTCAGTGACAATATGGACCAGGTCAAAGCGATACGAAGATCCCACATCAACTCGACATACATCAAACCCTGAACAAAATAGCCCTGGAGACTAAATGGACCGGGTCAAAGCGGTATGAATCGCCCCTATCATTTGGGCATACATCAAACCCTGAAAATATCAATGTAACCAAAGAGAGGAACTACAATCTGGTGTGAGAAAAACCCCCAACCTGCCGAGAGCAGGCAGCAAGATGAATCCTAAAGAAAACCCAGATGCAAGATGGACCAGGTCAAAGCGGCATACATATCTCTCTAAAAATAGAGGATCCAAAGCTCCAAACCCTAGCTACAAAAGATGTGAAACTCGGCACCAGAAAAAATGCAACCAAACCCACAGAGTAGAGGGTATGCATTTGACCCTGAATGAACCTGAATCTTTAAAGGGAGAACAAGGATGCCTCAATGAAACCCACCAAAGGAGAGGGCCTCCCACAAAAGGAACTGACGGTGAAAAGCAGCCGCAAAGCAAAAGATCCACATGGGAAAAAAACAACTAGCAACCCCGGTGCAGCACAAGACCGGTCAATCTGCGAAACACTAGATCAGACCAAGATGCTCCGAGTAAGAATAGAGTCACCTCGCAGCTACCAAAAGAGAAGATGCCATCCCTTGAACAATGACGGATCCGCTCCAACAACAGACCCCGAACGCATCACCATCGAAGAGAAGATCCAGGCATAAGGCGCGGTTTTAGCCAAATAAAAGAACCAGAGTGATGAAGTTACATCACCATAAAAGACAATGGACCACGGCCTCCATCCAAAGAATAGCCTGATCCGCTCGTCAAAAACGAAAGACGGAATAGATGACTCCCCGCAGAAAAAACTTGGAAGAATTGCACCGCAGCAGGGAGATAATCGTCATGGTGAAGTAGCGCAGGGCGAAGCAAGTCGATGGAGGAATACCGCGCATGGGCATCAAAGGAAAAAATAGAATAGTGAGGAGTCTACAGCCAAGGAAACCCTAGCCGCAGACCCCTGCCCTCCTAAATTTGGAAAAGTTTATAAGGTCTTTGAGCATTTGTTTAATTTGAAAAGTGGGGACTTAATGCACTTGTTTGGGTGGTTCTTTTTTAAATGTGGCTTACTTGGAATGACTCGTATGACTTGTGGACTCTTGGAGGGCATATTTTCTTGTATTTATAGGACCTTGCCCGATGAAAGTCATTTGTGAAGGGACTAAGCCACTTGGACCTTCATAGGGGCGTGAAAGCCCATCGGATGGATGTTGCACCCCACACATTGGAGGCCTAGGATGATGAACATTGCACCTTGGATGATGTCTCTAGCACTTGGACGAGCCTCGGGAACGTGAAGAGAAGAGGACAATACTCTCCTATGCCCAAACGTTCCTCTTGGGTAGCATGATGTCACATTTTTTAGGGGACGTTTGGCACATTTGGTGCACTTGGTGGTGTTGTGGGATTGAAGCCCCACATCATAGATTTACTTGGGGATGACATGGCACCTTCCTAGCTTGACGTCCTAGCCTTTGGAGGCTTGCTTTCACACGTGCCACCTTGGAGAGAATCTTTATGGGCTTACATGCCATCATTTTGTTATTTTTGGTCATTTTGTAGCCTATGTGGGCAAAAAGAATAAATCGATATGCTAGTTAAGCATTCTAATTTTGGTTTTAGCCTACAATTATGGATTTAATTGTAATGTGGACAAACTATGACTTGGGTTTTCCTCTATAAATAAAGGCAGGGCATTTTTCACTTGAATATAACTCATCACTTGATAACGATACGCTTTGGATTGCAATTCCAACCTCTCTTTTTCTTGTGCAAATGGATGCAACACTTGTTTATTAGAGCATTAAAGGCTAGCGATTTCTCATGGTGGTCTCTCTTGGCAAAACGTTGGATGATTTCTTGGTAGTAAGGGTTTGTTGCATGCTTTGTCTTGGATTTGGTGAGTAATTTCTGAAATTTATTGTTGTCTTGCTTGTTTAAATTCAAGAAAAATATCTTAAACCTTGGGAGGCGTAAAAGGGATTACACCCTCCACCAAAGTTTATTCTTCTTTGCTATTGAATCGCTATAAGGCTTGCAACAAGGAGTAAGAGGGTTTACACCCTTGTTGCAAGGTTTAGCTAGGGTTTATTTCTCCAGGGAGTAAGAGGGTTTACACCCCTGGAGAAACATTAAACCCTAGTTCATCTGGGATCCCAAGCTAGACGATTTGGAAGGATTGTTCTTGGGTGTTATAAGGGTTTAATTCTCAACAAAAAACTCTTCTTCTTCTTTGGTTAGTTTGTCTTCCAAGGTAGAGACTCCATTCACCCAATAACAAGGCCCTAATCTTTTCATTGGAGATTGTTAATTGTTGCATTGGTAAATGTGAAAATTAAGGTTTTGAAATTGATTAAGTTGGATTTGAATTATGCATGCTTTAGACTTTGTTGTACATCAAGGGTGTCTTCTTTGGTCAAGTGATTAATCTGTTGTAATAAGCATTAAGCAACAGCCACTGGGGTTGTAGCAAACACCCATTCCCATACTATCTCTCTACTTTTCTACCGTTGAAAATTGTTTGCAAGCTATGATAAATAATCTATTGACAAAGGGCTATTGTTTGGACGGTTTACTTGTTGATTTTAGTGGTTAGAATTTGTTGTTGTAGCAAAATTTTGTTACAGCCATATGGATGTCATAGATATTTGTTGATAACACTCTTTTACAACCCTCTTTTGACATCAAAATCTTGGTTTAAGCATTGGAAAATTGTTTACTAATTTCAAGTTTTCTTGTACAATGTCATATCCTAATTTTGATGGTCTAATTTGCAGCTCTTGTGATTCTCTTGTTGTTGATATATCATTGTTACATGCTGCAATTTTGGGACAGCGAGGCTTCTTGTTGATTTCCCTCTTGTCTTGGGGCTTATTCCATCATATATTGTCTTGGTTTGGGTTGTCTAACATTTGTTTTGTAGATACTATCAATTGGAAACATTTTCCTTGACCTATAGTCATCCTCCATCAAGCCTCGAGATCCTTTAATTGTGACATATAGGGGTGTTTTCTCTATCTCTTGGCTTCTTCCATTGCAATTCCCCTAGGGTCACCCAGGAAGCCTCCCTTGTGTTGGACTTGTCCATCACTAAAACAAAGGGAATATCTATTGAGGTGACAGTGACAGGTGTCCCCAATTGTGTCACACACTTGTTGCTTGGGTTGGGTTTTTCCCAAACTACAAATTGTGCGATAACATATTCAATTTTGATGGGCATATTGTGGGGGTGGCTAATATATATACATTGAACAATGCTTTGGAATGTGCCACTTTATGGCATTGGATTGTCAATGAGTTTTCATAAAATGATTTAGTTAGTCTTGCAATTTTAACATGATAGTCTCGGGAGGAAAAAGAAGGTTTCCTCCCTCACCAATGGTACACCAGGAAAGGGAAGTGTGGCTTATCCTATGTTCAAGTTTACAACGAAGTGACCTAAATGTCTACAAAAGAACGTTTCCTTTCACCTTTTACCTCGTTGGTCTATGAGAAAGGGAAATAAGGAGTCTTGAAGTTGCTTGATAGAGCCATGCCTTTTGAATTAGACTTTTTTTCCTTCAATTAGTAGGGCTATGGGTCTATTCAAGTGTTAGCTAAAACCACGTAGTGCAATCACCAATTGGTTGTCTTTGACATTTCTTGGAGTGGTAATTATAAAAGTATGTCGAGGTCTCACTAGCTTCACATTTCACAACTTCAACATCCTAGATGTTAATACAAAATCCAATGAGTCTAGAACTTTATTTGTTGCCTTCAAGGGGTTTGAGATTGGATTCAATGTTGGAAAAGCACTATTGTCAAGACAACTTGCTTAATGCATGTTTTTGGAGAAAGATTTTGGTAATGAGAATAAGGCATGAAAGGGTGGCCACAAAAGAGCTTAGTCCATTAATAGGAGGCTACCATTGTGCCAATTTGATGAAAACCTTCAACGTTGAGCAACTAAGATACAACATATCCTCAAAATTGTGATGGTGATAAGAAGGAAGGGAACTCAAATTCAAGTTCATTTGCATTTGATTTCAAACTAGTGATAGGTCAACCAGGGATTTTTGTGGGCACTAACCAATAATGAGATTTGTGAGTACATGCCAAAGAGTAGGGTGGAGAGGATAAGCTAACCCAATAACATGACATCGAAAAAGAGTTTGATAAACATTTCGAATGTGTATTCCAATCGCAAGAAAAATGCACAGGAAAGAAATATGGTCATGCAAACATATGTTGACATGGTACCTTTTTGGTTGTCCAAGTCACAAACCTATGTTGACACTGTGCCTTGTAAGTTATTCGAGTAAAAAATGTTCATGTTTGACCAACCTTTGTCCTTGGATGAATTGTACATGACCTTGACTAAGATAACTAATGGAAATGTCCAAGGGTTTGATTGTTTATCATGTGATTAGGCAAAGATACCTAAGAATTTATGTACCTAGACCTCCTACAAGTTTACAAATAGCCCATTCATACAAATTTCTTGGGGTTCTAACCAATGAGGTAAACATCCAGCTTATTCAAAGGGTCAAATAACATGGAATGATGCGATTTGAAAATTGATTACGTTATTGAATGTTTCTTATAATATTATTGCCAAATCACCAACACTGCACATAAAGTACATTTTTCCTTGGATCACTTAGGCCAACTAAGCTAGGTTCAATAGAGAGGTCGTTATATCATGGATACTATAAAATTGTACGGGGGGCATGGAATAGGATCAAGTGGTCAATAAAAACATGTTAGTTTTTAAAATAGCTTTTTAGAAAGCTAATTATCATGTAGAGTGGTCATTCCACTACAAATAAAATAAGCTTTAGCAAAGGTTTTTAGTGTTACAAGATTAGGCAAATTTCTAAAACAACTTCCACAAAAACCTTCGTTGATGGTTGTGAAGGTTAATTATGACTAGGAATTCTTAGTGATAAGAGTTTTTTGTGAAGTTTTTTTTCCTTGGTGCATTCCATATCAAGGAACATTAGTGCACTATATAGGAGTATGCATAGGTGTGGTATATATTCAAGTGCATTGATGTGTTCTAGAGTCATAACACTGCTACACCCGCATAGTAATAATTGAAACAAGAATGTGAAGTTGTACTCATGCCAGTATTTTCCATCGTCGCATCAATGCATGCATTACAATATGGAGACTATGTGAGTACAATGATGTGTCTATTAATGCAAGGGTCCAAATCAATATAAGTTGCCCCAGTGTAGTTTGTTAAAGAGCACATTAGTGAGTTATTTATTTATACACAATAGTGCATGCAATATTGACAAGACCATCAGTGCGTACAATAGTGATAAGAGCACTAGTAGCGTGTATAGTGGAGACAAGAGCATCGATGCATGCAATGATGACAAGAGTGTCGGAGCATTGTAGTTAAAAAAACCACAATGTGTTATATATGCTTGAGTGCATTATTTCAATGTATTGTGTGAATACATGCTTGTGTTATGATTCATTGCAATTAATGTGATCACAACTGAAATGATGGAATTATTGATAAATTCATGAGTTTTGAGATGATTTTAGGAGTTGTTGTGGATGTTGCAATGAAAAGATGGTATGCCAGAGTAGTCATATCTGGAAGGAATGCATGAAAGTTCCTTCAAGCGAATAGAGTTATGGAAAATGATGATTGTCCAACGATGGAAATCCCAAGAAGAAGGCCACTACAATGACACTGGAACCATGTGATTGCCACAAGTTATTAATTATATATTGTCAATGGATCCTAGAAGTAAGTTGGTGTTATTCGTTCACGTGAAAAACTTGTCAAGATGGATTGCCCAAGGGACTGTTTAGAAAAGAAAGGGATGCTTGAGCTTGGAAGGGTGCGTGTAGCAAGGAACAAGCAACTTAATGAATCTACTAGGAAAATTTTGCGTGGCATGATAGAACAAATCAAGAAGGGTGTGTCAAAAAGGACACCGAGCTAAACTCTTTCCCATGGTAGCCTTGTGAAGAAGAGAAATAGCCATGCAGAGAAGTATCGAATTAAGATTGCATAGTTATTTTTGAATACATGCTTACATTATGGAGCTGAAAATTTCCTTTGAAGAGAAATTGAATAAAAATATCTATAAGAAGGTTGTTTTTCTTGATGGTTGTTATAGGAACAACCGAAGAAGGAAGACGTGATTTGGATACTTGGAAAGAGGAACACTAAGGATGGTGTTACTCCAAGGGTGGGAGGGATGTAATACCCGTTATGAGCATGAGAATATTGCACAAGTGTAAGGTGGAATCAGAAGGAGACTTCTAGGTACAACCATTGTGTATATTGAACAAGAAGGTCATGGTGCTCAGGAATAGAGTCATAGGGTAGGTAAATGTCCAATGGACCCACTACAACCCTGAAGAAGCAACGTGGGAACTAGAAGATGCAATGTGGGAGGAACATTTGCAATTCTTTTGACATTTTGATGTAAAAAATAAAGTATATATTGGTGATGTGCACAAGGGACGATGCAAAATCTAGTGGGAGGGGAATGTAATACCCTATTTTTTATCCCCAAACCAGTAATGTATATGCATACATGATGAATGACTAAAAGCTAGACAATGTAATATGTAAATGGTACATTAAATGATAATAAATAAATACATCATAGGTTACATAAGGAGAAGGACAAAATAATTTGGGGCTAAGACTCCACAAGAGGGGAAAGAAAGGGGTTTGGGGGCTAAAGGAGGATAATGTTATAGATAATCTTATGTCATTAACCATACTTAATTAGTATTTGTGATTAGTTCTATAGAGGGGAAACATGTACTTCCGATGAAGACATGTGGTTTATCTTTAGCATGCAGATATATTCCATGATTTTGGGCATGCAAGGGGGATTTTTCACGCTCATTCTTCCTAGATGTTTTTCTCTATGAGATTGAGTTGTTTTATGATTGCTAAAATACAATTATGGAAATCAATATAATGAAACTATGAAGAGTTAAGACTGTGTATATGTTAAATTGTTGTATTCAAGGAAAATATATAGTTAAGAATCCCTAGAATCTGATCAACAAGATTTCTTGGCTAGTTTGTGTTGGAGCCTGGAGGGAAGTGAGATAGCTGGAGGGACTGCAAAGTAGAGATGGGGGTCCCTTTCCTTAGGTTATGCATGTTGATGGGGAAAGAGGGTTGTGGATTGGGATAGATGTAATAGTTAACAAACTGTGGATTTTGGGAATTAGGATATGTGAAGAGAGATAGAGTTGGCCATAGGTAATTCACCCTTGTGAATTTGTAGCCTTAGCTTGGGGATTGCCTTTGTTGCAAAGAGTTTAAGTGCAACAGAGAGCCCATGGTTGGGTGGAATGTCCTTCTTCTACAACCAGTCATCGATTAATTTCCATAAAGATAAGTGTTTGTGATTTATTTATGATTATGTTGTATTAATGTTGTTCATGTTATGAATTGAATTAGTTTCTAGTTTGTTTAGTTCTATTTGCATGTTTAAGCATGCATCGTAAACTATGGTGTCATTGTCAATTGAATGATTAATTTTGATTGCATAAGTCTACATTGTCATGCCTGCATGTGTTAATTAATTAATAACGAGACAATGAGGAAAGGTATTGTTAACGCTCTGTAATTTGCCCAAGGCTGAAGAGGTAGTCACAGAGGCAACATCAAAACCACTTCGAGTCTTGGATCTAGCCCTCCAAGACTCAGAGAGGGATCTCTCTGTCTGATATAGCTTTGTTTGAAGAGAATATCAGGCTAGCTATGAAGAACATAGGTTTGTTTATGGATTTTGAGTATGGGCAGAGAAAAGAAATCATGGGCTATGGAGTCACTGCAACGAATGATCAAAAATCCATGTTAACAGGCTAATATTTGTAGGGCAAGGTAGACAAATCACTGGATCCTTTAATTTAAATGAAATGGGTGAGATGAAATAGGCCAAGAAATCCAATTAAACACAGAGCAACTAAGAATTCTGAGTTTAATCTTGAGTGGAAAACATAAAAAACTATACCAAGCCAGAGACAGAGGGTGCATTAAAACCAATTCTGTTCTTAATCTTCTTGGAATAATTCAGAGGAAGACATTAATTATGATTAACAGAGAAACAAATTAACACAGAGGGATGCACATCACCAGTCAAAATAGTCACAAGAATCCTGCAACATAGCACTGTCTCATTGAATTGATGAAAAAACACAGAAAGCTCAGCGAGTTGTTTTACAAATTTTTTAAATCATGGTCCTCGACTGATCAACCCTTCTACATTAAAAATTATCTCTATAAATAGGAGAGGTCTCCCCATCAAGTTGTGTGAGTCAGTTTTAACCGCCTCGACCAAAAATAGTCACGAATCCCACAAAATCTGGAATTGTCCGCCATGAAAGACGGACCGATTTTCTGCGAAAAAGGGGTCCAAACAGACATTTGTTTCTCTTCAACGATGACACCTGGGAAAAAAATGAAGGAGGTTATTGTATATGGGAATGTGATGGACAAAGACCTCCTTCGGTTTCGCCAAATTCGCCTCCAGCTGGCCGTAACAACTCCCGCAAAATCAGGACTATAACAGAAAAGTGAAAATCTGGAAAAAAAGGGCCTCGAAAATGGCTTCGATTCTCCCTTCTCGTGGCACCTGTGAAAAAACTGAGAGAGGTTTTTGTTCTTCATCCCGTTATGGAGAAAAACCTCTCTCAGTTTTTGAAAATTTGAATTATTTTGCCTGGAAAATGCTTTGAAAGTTGACTGGTCAACATGCTACGAAAACAATTTTTCGGAGGCAGAGTGGTATTTCGGACCCCCCCTGAGGTGGTAAGCGGTTTTTTT
>JZKD02S1672728.1:390515-406924 GCA_000966675.3 Picea glauca
ATTCTGGACCCCCCCCTCTCGTTAAACTCTGGATGGTGAGGGGGGGTCCGGAATTTTTCTCATTCGTTAATTTTGATTTATGATGTGATGAGTGTACGGGAGTTGGGGGGTAGGAAAACTTAGGATAGTGTTAGTTTGGTTGTTATGTTTGTTTTTTAATATTTGTTATATTTTTATTTTGTTACGTGTTTTGTTTTATGTTTATGTATTTTATATGTTTTTATTTTTTTTATTTTTTTATATAATTTGTTTTTTATGTATGTTTTATTATAATTTTAATATTTGTTTTAAATATTAATTAATAAAACATTAACCTAATTTATTAATTAATCAATTTCTAACCTAATTACTAACTTAATTAATTAACAATTGATCAATCACTAACATGTTAACTCAATTATTAATTAATTAATAATTTATTTATTATTAACAGGTTTAATCATGACTATTAACCTAATGTTTTAATCCTAAGTTTGTTTATTCATGGAGGGGTAAGATCGGCGAAGGGGTGAATGAATGAAGGGTGAGGAAATGACAGGTGCAGTGTGAATGAAGGATGTAGCATGGAGAAAAGGAGGCCTGATGCAATGGATGGATGACACGTTGAGATAGGGCCCACCGGAAAAACCCGCCTCATTTTGGACCCCCCCCTCACTGTTAAAGGGAGAACGATCAGGGGGGGGGGGTCTGGAATCGCCTGTGGATCGTCCATCTGCGTGCCTCCATGACAACCGTAGATCTGTGCACACTTTTTAATCACCATTCCAGACCCCCTCCCCCCACCGTTAAAAACATAACAGTCGAGGGGGTCTGGAATCCACCGCCAGCCATTGATCTACATGCCGCTAGATCAACCGTCAATCTAAGCGCGTTCTTTATTCTCCAGGCGCGAATGCAGTATATGAGGCAAAACTTAGGCTTAATGACTTTTTGAGGGTTTGGTGCACTGCTTCTCTTGAAAATAATTTGCAGAGATGAAATAATATTTGCAAACCTATACACCCAGAGTGAAAAATTTCCAGTCAACAGATGATCCTATGAATTATAGGGTTATAACAGGTACCAGAGCAAGAAGAGTGGAAAAATGGTGATTCAAAAGAGTACCACATAGCTTTAACATAACACAAAGGATTGTTCGGTATGTTACTCGATAGCCCTTGAGCACCTTCAACTATATCTGCACGTAGAACACATTTATACTCATACATTGAATAATAATAGTTGGTACATGAGGATTTTTTTTTCAGTAGAAAAAAAACTTTCTATATTATCACTGAAGTGTAATACATGTTCCAGTCTTAAAACCTAGCTTTTGCTTGGTACACGAGGAATTACATCAACATTCTTATGCATTTACAACAACTTGCATATATAATTCTTTCACATGCATATATTTACATTTTCTTCGTGTTTGTGGCCCCCTTCTAGGATCCACACAAGCCCATTTATAACAATTGATATGGATGGAAATTAATTTACATAACATAGATAAAATTATGCCCTCTGCCTGACAAATATCGTCGTAACAACCTCAAAATTTGCATATAAATAATTACCAAACATTCCAGAGTTGCATTCTCGAGCCATTGATAACTTCGAGCCTTAATCTTCACCAACCAAACACATAGTTCTCATTTACAGTAGCACAACAACACTAGGCATTGGCATATAACAATAAATACCAGATTGCTTATATGTTATAAGATTTGCACTTGAGGAAATATCTCCATAGGAGCATTTTTCTTCCTAGACATAGGCACCAACTTAAGTAGGTGGTATCACCCCCAAGGAAAGCAATAAAACAACAAGGCCAAATTTACTAGCTATGACTATGATTTTCCTCCCTTGGCCCAACAACTAATTATTAAAACCACAAAATTACCACTCAGCCCATTATTTCTCCAACAATCCCACTCTACAACCTTTTTTTTGTTAGGATATTTAGACACTTATGAGTTAGTTAAGATTTGCTTGGTATATTGTGTCGTTAGGTAAAAGTGTGTTTCTTTATGCATTTGTAGTTAGGAAATATGACAGTCATGATACGTTCCTGACATAGAGTGATTCGATGGTTCATATTCTCCTCGATCTTAACGACTATATTGATCCGTGGCTTAACACTCGATTGGTTCATGATCTCTATTTAAAGAGCATGGAGGGTCATTTGCCTATGATTGATTGTGAGAACTCTATTGTAAAATCTCTCTGTAAAATTTTTCTTTTGTATTAATAAACTGCTCTAAGTTGTCGCATTGGTTGGGGCCATGGATGTTTCCCCGTAGGGGTTTTACCACATCAAAACATTGGTGTGTTGATCTTCGATCTGGTTGTGTGAGTGGTTATTGAAGGTGTTCATCCTCTGTTGGAATACTTGTGTTGTTGAACATGGTATCAAAGCCTGTTTGAAGACCCGCTCTCGTTGTAGATCGAGATCGTGAAGCGAAGTTGCCTATATTTGGTTTCTTTGATTTTCGTACATTTTTGGGTTGAGAGTATTATTTCATTGTGTCTGGAGTGCTCGTTTCAGTCAGGAACGCTTTTCGTTTCACTCGAAAAGGTTTCCATTTGCCCAAGATACGACAACTATGTAATCAACAGATGGTGATTGGTCTTACTCTTCTTTCATGCAGAGATGGTGTTTGTGCCGGTTGTGTTCTCAACAAACATCATCGAGACAGTTTTAACAAACCTGCCTCTTGGCATGCCTCGGGCCTTTGCAACTTGTTCATAGTGACTTGTGTGGTCCACTTTCTTCTCCTTCTTTTTCTGGGTGCAAGTATTTCTTAACTTTGATTGATGACTTTTCCAAACATACTTAGGTTTACTTCTTAAAACTTAAGAGCAAAGTTTTTGACAAGTTTACATCCTACAAGGTGTTAGCACTGAGATTCACCCTCATATTGCAAGAGGATAAGCCCAACACCCATCAAATAGGTTTGTAAATGTAGGTTTATGATAGAATGTCAAATGGACAAAAGTCAACATAACAATGTTCCAACACAAAAAAACTAGGCTAGTAGGCATAGGCAAATGGGGTTTTGGTTAACTTCAATTAGTGGTTTAAAGATGAATGTGAGTAGATGGAAGACTTGGTGAGGAAGATGAATAGGTCTGCTATAAGCATCATGCCTTCTAGCAGCTTGGTGAAGAAAAACTCAGTCATAAGAACCTCTCGAACTAAATTTTAGAACACTGAAAACATTTACAACAACATCATAATCAAACATCCATTATAACATAGCTATAACATCTCATAAGGATCATCCAGTAATGAGAAATCAGAGTAATAAGAAGCAAGATAATGAAAAGAGGTTGACTTCTATTAATCAAAATATCTTAGATCTCATACATAAACCAGAGTATGGCCCCGTTTAGTCAAAATATTACAATAGGGAGCTCTGCTCAACCATTCGAACCTCAAAATAACATTCTCCTGTTGTATTTATAGTCTAATTAGTAAACAACAGCTTGAAATGCGAGCTGGCCTCTCTAACCTAGGATTCTCCACCAAAAACTGCTAATTTAACATCTTTACAAGTGGAACTAACAGACTGTTAGAAACATGGAGCATGTTGGCAACAACTCTAACAAGATAATTATGACATGATTTCTTGTTGCTTGGGTGCATCTCCACCAGTGCCATGTGTCCTCCAAGCCTTTGTGTTGAGCTCCATCTACCACCCGGTGACCATTGGTTCCCTCCAAATTCATCAAAGCTAAGAAGAGGCAGTGAATTCAAAATTGTTGACTGTATCAACCAATTCATAACAACTTTTCATAGCGCAACTAGTAGAAGATTTCGTAGCACTCGCCTATGTAAAACTGTTCTGCAGTAGATTTTGTAGCGCATTCAGTAACGGATTTCAAACTCTGGTAAACAATTAGAATTCTTTAATGACCAAATCACGATTATTCCTTTTGAAAACAAGGATGTTGAAAACAATGAAATGGCATGACATCAACTTCATAATTGCAAATGATGGTAAAGAAGGAGGGTGTACAAAAGATGCGCTACGAAAACAACTAGTGAGTTGGCAGCGTACTAGAAGGGATTTGATTTGACTCCCTAATGGGTAAAGGGACATAGTGGAAAGGTTCAAGCGTATGGATGGAGCTAGTGACATGCCAGGCTTGTGGTGTCATGGGGCTGATGGTGATAGTTATCAAATCATATGATGAACCAAGGGTATAAACCAGGAAATGAACCAAGGGTATAAACCATAGGTGTGGGTCAAATATGTGAGCCAAGTTCCAACCTTTCATTTATTTGAGTTAACTTAAGAAAACCACAAGGAGAGAATAAAAAAACAAACTTAAAAAGACTTAATGGATGAAAAATTAAAACCTAAGGAGAAATTTGACCCATGACAACTTCATTTGATAACACAAGGCACTTATAGAAAAGCAATATGGACATCAAACTCAAAGGTTAAGAACAAATAATGGAGGTGAATATGTGAACAATAGTTTTACAAGTTACTACACTACATAGGGCATCCAAATGAAACACATTGTTCCATATACACCACAACAAAATGGTGTTGCTGAGAGAAAGAACTACACATTAAAAGAAATGGCTAATTGTATGATCAAATATAAGGGATGAAGTCTAAAGTATTGGGTTGAAGCCATCAACTTTACAAATTACATAGTAAATTGCACTCCCACTGTAACACCCAGTTTCCCCCAGTTTGTAAAAATAACGGGACTGGCCAAGAACTATGGCAAACTCATAAATGTGAATATGTGATGTAAATGGACCTTGAGGAAAAGGTCAATGAATGTGAATAACATTTTGAATTTGATTGCAGGACTGCTGAGAGGGGATGTGCAGAAAAAGAGATCACGATGGCGGTGGAAGGCACCTGGAAAGGTGGCGTTAACTTCCACCGAGAACTAATACCATATTTGGACTCCACTGGCCCGGGAACCAAAAGCGGCTCGCTGGCCCTGAATTAAATGACTCGCAGGCTGGTAGGTAGATGGCTTCACAAGGGATGGGGAGGTGAACCGCCTATCCATAGAGCCATCATGACTGACCAACGCGAGGGTAATCGCGCGACACGCAACCTCACAAGAGGATAAGGCGTGGGGTAGAAGCGATTGTGGGGGCAGACGCGAGGGGAGAACTCTGGCATTACGCAGAGTGAGTGATAGCAGAGAGGAAGGATTGCAACCGTCGCTCCTGGTCACTGGCAAACGGAGACGCAGTCTCACAACATCGTGGTCTTAGCTTGGGGGTGGCTAGTGGTAAATCCGCTAGGAGTCGCTAAGCCTACAGTTGGGTGGAAACGAGCAACCCTCTTAGCAGTTGCACTCACTTCTGGTGTTATTTCTTATAAGTGTTTTACATATTGCATCTTGAAATTCATATGCTGACATATATGCTCATAAACTGTGAAATTGTGAACGACTACAGTATAAGAATGTCTGTGCAGTGTTTTGATAAGAAATGGTAGATATATGCTTATAACAGAAAAACCACGCATGGCTTATGTTGGTAAATAAATTTAATTATTCATAAGTTGAACCAAGTAAGACTTCCAGTCCGTTCTCGGGAATTTGTTTCCCCTTATCTGCCTCCAGGAATGCCCTGGAAGAGATCTCTTCACAGAGATTCCCTCCTTGGAAAGGTTTACCAAGAACCTGGAAAAAGGACTTGAATGTGCAAGTCTTAACAACCCTATACGAGGAGGAATGACCCTCTTAAAATCCCGAAGTAGCAGTGTAGGGATAAGTATCGATCGACGGACGAGATCCCATCGGAAGATCCATGGTCATTCACGACCGTTAGATTGACGAAAGAAGCAAGGACGTTACATACCTTGCCCCTTTCCTCTATCTTCGTGAATAGCGAGGAAATCGGGATCGTAGATCCCCAAGGTCCATGAGAACATCTGGACTGTTGATTTTTCCACGTCCAGGAAGTAGTGGGAGAGTGCGCGAAGTGGGACAGATCTGAGCCGTCAGATCTTAGCTAGAAAAACCTGACAACCGTTGGATCTGTTAAGAGATGCATGAGGGTTAAGCCCTCGTGAACAAGGGAGAAAGTCCCGAGAGAGGAGTCGGTATCGGGAATTCGGAATTCGGGATTCCGGGAGTCCTGATGACAAGGGATCGGGACACTCCATGGTGAAAGTCCCGATATAGATCTAGATCGTCCATCCGTGAAGGACACGCGGTGGAGATCAAGAGTCCATTGATATTTCAGATACCGGGGATTCGAGTTGACAAAGGATTTGCGTCACTGGGAGTCGCAAGTCGCGAAATCGCGAAACACGAGGACCATTCATCTGAGGGAGGACACTTGGATGATAATTCCTTGACCCCTCTCCGCCTTTGTAAGCAATGCACGAACAGGATCCCTTCGGAGGATCCCAGGGTCTGTAATGACCATTTGATTTAAGAAAGAGACGCAGGCATTAATGCCACGACCCCTTCTTTTTCCCTTGCAAGAGATGAAGGAATCGGGACCATAGACCCCATGGTCCATGGAAGTGCCTGGACCATCCATCTATAGAGCACACGTGGGCGCTGGTAAGTGCTTCGGTGTTTTGGCACCTGGAAAACAAAAGGGCAAAGAACCCTTGTCTTCGCGAGTCGCGAAATTCCGATCACCGAAGCCTCAAAATGGCGTGAGGTGTGATTAAGATTGAGAAAAGCTGGGATTTGATCATGACCGTTGATCATCCCAAAAAGACCACGACCGTTGATCTTGGTTGAGGTTCGTCGTCGTCCATTGAAGGGACACGTGGTTGCCGGTCGACGTTTCGGCGTTTCAGCATCTGGGGAACCAAAAGGCAAGAAACCTTACCTTCGCGAGTCACGAAATACCGATACCCGAAATCTCGTGGATCGTTGGATCCACGCTCCTAAGAGTCGTTGATCTCTTACACGACTTTCCATATCGGAATTCGGAGATTTGAATGATGAAGAGTCTTGGAGTCGTTGCATTTCGAACTCCCGAGTACCGACACCCCAAAAGGATCAATACCGTTGGATCAGGGGAGGCTTACGACCGTCGATCTCCCTTTGGAAGGAAACTTTGGAGACCTCGGAAGTTTCAGGGATTTGAATGGGGAAAGGTAGAAGTTGTGTATCGCGATTCCCCGAATCACGAAAAGTCGATAAGCTCTTGGCTAGCTTAAGTGCGTGGACACCGTATAGGGTCACGTAGACAAGACCCCAAGAGAGAAACTTGCCCCTCGCTAGCCCCGTCAGGGTTCGGCGTTTCGTTGTTTCAAGCTTTGGGGTTTGCAGAGTCGAGCGACTCGACGTTTCGGTAGTATTGAGTCGCGAAGTGCGAAAATACGTCGTGCTGATTCAGCCCATAGTCGTGAACTACAATCATATGGAGGTGGAAAAAGGAAAGAGCTAGCCTACGCTAAGCCCCATAGGACTTCGGGGATTCTGATTGTTGAGAAATCAACAAAAAAGTTTGCTTTGCATAGTGGGTATGTGACAAAGTGGTATCAGAGCATGGTTACAACACTCGGCCTGACTGGGCTCATGCACGAGTTGCGCATAAGCTCTGTCCGAAGCACTCCTACGAGGAGTAACCCCCTAACTTAACTCTCTTGTCCAGGATTAAAACTTGGAAACGAGAACTCGATTGTGTATGCAGGTGAAAGAGTTATAAATTATGCGCAAATTATAAAATATATCTAACTCTTGACTAACAATCAACGTTTGTCTTTTCACTTAAGCGGACGATCAGCCGCGGGAATTTACAGACGCAGAGAACGGTGACTCACCAAGAGGTGGGAGAAGGCTCCCACAACAGAGACGAAGAGTCTGAAGAAAGAAGAGCAATAGGAACCCCTCCAGATCTAGCTAAGACTGTGAGGAGTCTCATGGTTGAATTGCAAAGCTGCAAGCCTGACAATGAAAGGATGATGAAAGAACAAGAAAAACAAACTGAAATTAATGCAGTGTTACTGCAGAGCTTATTCGACCTACATCGACAAATGTAGCATGAACCCGAAGTGCAGAAACATGGTCGTATCAGTAGCCATACTGAGAGAAGCACCTCAAGAAAGGTCCACCCCAGAGGTAAAGGACTAGTGCCAGACGATTCCACTGAGAAGGACGCTGGCGATTCAGAAGGCTTCCTATTTTCGAAGAAAACAGAAGAAGCAAAAGACTTCTAAGAGTCATAAATTTGAGGAATTCAGAAAGGCCAAACCTCCCTCCTTCGATGGTGAGATAAAGAAGGGAGAGGAAGCCGAGGCTTGGTTACTTGGACTGAAGAAATATTTCAGAGTCCATGATTTTTCAGAAAATTTGAAGGCCCGAGTGGCCACTTTCAATCTAAACGGAAAGGCTTCCATCTGGTGGGAAGATCTTAAGAACATGAAAGGGGTCCGCGAGGAGGACCTGTCTTGGAAACGGTTTGAGAAGTACTTCCGGAAGAAGTATTTGTCGGAAATATATTTCGACGAGAAGGATAAAGATTTTTATGAACTCAAACTGGGGCAACTCACTATAGAGGAAAATGTCAACAAATTCCTCGACCTATTGAGATATGTACCCTACATCAAAGCTGAGAAGGCAAAGGCACAACGCTTCATCAACGGGTTACCCAAGGAATATCGGAACCAAATCGAATTCGACGAGCCAAAGACCTTAGAAGACACTATACGAAAGGCAACATATTATCATGAACAATATGGACATCGAGCAGAGTCTTGTGGAGACTGGAAATAGAAGAGTGGTTCGAGATTTCAGAAAAAGGGGATTAAATCCTCAGGATTTAAGAGCTACAAGAAGAACCCCAGAATGAACTTTCCAACCCGGAGTGTACTCCAACAGAACTTTCCCTCGGTGGACGAAAATAAAACTTCTGGACCTATACCAGTGAAGACTAATAACCCAAAGAAAGAACCTCTGAAATGTTGGGGTTGCGGAGAAGAGCATCTCCTGAGAGACTGTCCACACCGACAACAGAACAGTTGGAAAGTTTATAACATGCAGGAAGCTACCACAGTCAATGGTGTGGCAAGGAGTGTGCCACAGATTTATGCAGCCTTGGATAATAACCAAGCTGACCACCAAGCTTCAGTGGTGGGAATAGAAGGTATGATTTTCAACCATCTAGTGTCTGTTTTAATTGACCCTGGTTCAAATTTGAGTTATATAGCCCCTAAGACTGTGGATAAGTGTAAGCGACAACCACAAAAACAAACCAAGCCATGGTTGGTACAGTTAGCCACTGGCACCAAAAGAAAGGTGGTAGAGGTCATACCAGCCTGCCAGTTAATGTTGGGTGAATTCCCCACCCAAGCAACCCTTAACGTATTACCCCTGGGATCATACGATCTGTTGATTGGTATGGACTGGTTGTCTGCCCATAAAGCCAAATTGGACTGTTACCATAAAACCTTAGAATGTGTGAGCCAAGAAGGAAAAAGGATAACCCTTCAAGGGATCCGAAAACCGCTCTCGGTGAGACAAATATCAGCTCTGCAAATGAGAAAGTATTGCCGAAAAGGATGTCCCCTGTATGCAATACAGGTGTTGAAAACAATCGAAGGTGCTAAACCAAGCCCTGAGGATCACCCTATCCTAAGAGAATACAGAGATGTGTTTCTGGAAGAGGTACCGGGTCTACCTCTGAGAAGAGACGTTGACTTCTCGATAGAGCTCGCACCAGGAGCGGTGCCAGTTTCTAGGACACCCTACCGAATGAGCACACCTGAGTTAGTGGAACTCAAATTGCAATTGAAAGAAATGATGGATAAGGGTTATATTCGACCCGGCATGTCCCCATGGGGAGCACCAGTCCTGTTTGTGAAAAAGAAGGATGGCACCCTCAAACTGTGTATAGATTATAGACAACTCAATAAAGTAACCATAAAGAACAAGTACTGCTTGCCCAGGATCGATGATCTATTCGATCAATTGGGGGGTGCGTCTATTTTCTCAAAGATTGACTTGAGGTCGGGATACCATCAAGTCCGAATCAAGGGTGAAGACATCCATACAACCGCTTTCCGGACACGGTATGGTCACTTAGAGTTTTTGGTAGTTCCATTTGGGTTAACCAATACCCCTGCACGACTCTTACATGACTTTCCATATCGGAATTCAGAGATTTGAATGACGAAGAGTCTTGGAGTTGTTGCATTTCAAACTCCCAAGTACCGAAACCCTGAAAGGATCCATACCGTTGGATCAGGGGAGGCTTACGGCCGTCGATCTCCCTTTGGAGGGAAACTTTGGAGACCTCGAAAGTTTCGGGGATTTGAATGGGGAAAGGTAGAAGTCGTGTATCGCGATTCCCCGAATCGCGAAAAGCTGATAAGCTCTTGGCTGGCTTAAGTGTGTGGACACCATAAAGGGTCACGTAGACAAGACCCCAAGAGAGAAACTTGTCCCTCGCTAGCCCCATCACGGTTCGGCGTTTCGCTGTTTCAAGCTTCGGGGTTTGCAGAGTCGAGTGACTCGACGTTCTGGTAGCACTGAGTCACGAAGTGAAAAAAGACGTCGTGTTGATTCAGCCCATAGTCGTGAACTACAATCATATGGAGGTGGAAAAATGAAAGAGCTAGCCTGCGTTAAGCCCCGTAGGACTTTGGGGATTCTGATTGTTGAGAAATCAATGAAAAAGTTTGATTTGCGTAGTGGGTATGTGACACCCACAAAGGCTCTTAAAAATATAATATCGGAAAAAGCATGGACTAAAATTAAACCTGATGTAAGTCACTTCTGTGTATTTGGTAGTATAGAATGGGCTCACATTCCTGATGAGAAAAGGAAAGCATTGCAGACTAAAAGTGAGAAGTGTATATTTGTTGGTTATTCTGAAGATGTGAAAGGTTAGAGACTTCTTCAACCACATTGTAATGAAATTATTATTAGAAGAGATGTTAAATTTGATAAAAATATATTGGCATGCGAGCCTAATTCGACGATTGTGCCTTCTTTGGCCTGCAAGCCATCTTTGATGTTTGTGCCCTCTTTTGTTCTTGTTTTCGTTTCTTCTTCAGATGATAACAGTGAGGTTGAAAATCCACCTCTGCCTGCTCACCTTCCTCTAGATGAGTCGATTAAACCTGAACCAACACTTTCGTTCCTAGATGGGTCTGTTCAACATGAGAAGCAACTGGTGATCTTGTCAGTGATCCTTCATATCAACATCGGACACGTTCACAGTTCTAGCGAGCCTCTTCTCTTTTGGCTCAAGTTTAAGAGAACCATGATCCAGAGACATTTGCAGAAGCTTTAGATCATCCAGATTGCGATACAACAATGAACGAAGAGTATCGTTCTTTAATGGCAAACAATACTTGGGATCTTGTTCCTCTTCTAAAAGGAAGAAAACTTGTCAGATGTAAATGGGTCTATAGAAGTATGCATCAAATGGAAGTGTTGAAAGACAAAAGGCTCGGTTAGTTTCCAAAGGATTTTCCCAAGTTGAAGGATTTGACTATAATGAAACCTTTGCCCCTGTAGCCAAAATGAATTCTATCCGCCTTATTCTTTCCCTTGCTGCCTCACATAAATGGGAGGTCCATCAGATGGATGTTAAATCCACCTTCTTGCATGAGGATTTGCAAGAAGAAATATACATGGAACAACCTCCTAGCTATGTCCAAAATGACTCTAGCCTTGTTTGTTGCCTTAAGAAATCTCTCTATGGTCTTAAGTAAGCTCCTCGAGCTTGGTATGCCAAAATGGACAACTTTCTTATTAACATCGAATTTTCTAGATGCCATTATGATCCTAATGTCTATACCAGGAAGTAGGAATCCAACTCATAATCCTTGTTCTTTATGTTGATGACCTTATCCTCACTATTAGTGACTCGAAACTTTTAAACCATGTGAAAACCAACCTTAAGAAGAAATTTGAAATGACAAACTTAGGCTTTTTGCACTATTTCCTTGGCCTCCACGTTTTGCAAACCAATGAAGGAAATTTTGTTTCCCAGTTTAAGTATGCTTGTGACCTTCTTCGTTGCTTCCACATGGAAGATTGTAAACCATTCTCTTCTCCCTTCCAATTTGGAGTCAAGCTTGTTGCCACCTGTACTTCTCCCGAAGTTGGTGCCACTTTGTACCGTCATTTAGTTGGTAGCCTCTTATACTTTACTAATACTCGTCTTGATCTTTCATTTATTGTTGGTATTGTTGCTTGGTATATGAAAACACCCCATGAAATCCATTGGAAAGCAGTTAAAACGATACTTCGGTATGTTTGGGGTACAATTCAGTTCAAGATACATTACAGTTAAGGGGGGACTCCTGTATTGGTTGGTTTCACTGATTCAGATTGGGCTGACGACCCTGATGATCAGAAGTCTACTGCGGGTTATATTTTGAACCTTGGTTCAAGACTTGTCACTTGGACCTGTAAGAAACAACAAGATATTGCACTTTCTTCAGCAAAAGCGTAGTACCAAGCAGCGGTAAATGCAAGTCAGGAAGCCTCATGGCTTCGACAAATCCTTTCAGAGTTTAGATTCTAACAACAATATCTGACTAGCCTTTGGTGTGACAATCGGAGTGCCATCAAGCTCGCCAAAGACCCAGTTCAACATCAGCACAACAAACACATTGAGCTACACACGTGTTTCATCAAAAAGCTCATTCATGATCGAGTTATTGAAGTGCTCTTTTTCCCCAGAGAAGATCAAGTTGCAAACATTTTCACAAAGTCTCTTACAAAAGCGAAGTTTTCCAAACGTCAATCTATGTTAGGAGTTCAAAAAGTTGTCATTAAGGGGGGATAGGCTCTAATCTCTCCTTCTTTCTCCTATTGTGTCACTTTTGTAAATCATTCAATCCTATCCCAAGTTGTTCTTAAGGTGGGATGTTATGATATTTAGACACTTAGGAGTTAGTTAAGATGTAACTGGTCTAATGTGTCGTTGGGTAAAAGTGTGTTTATTTAGTATGCATTTGTAGTTAGGAAATCTGACGGTCACGATATGTTCCTGATGTAGAGTGATCCATCAGGTCATATTCTCCTCGAGCTTAACGACTACATTGATTTGTGGCTTAACACCATATTGGTGCATGATCTATATTTAAGAGCATGGAGGGTCATTTGTCGATGATCGATTGTGAGAAACTCTCTTGTAAAATCTCTCTGTAATCTTTTTATTTTGCATTAATAAACTGCTCCAAGTGGTCGCGTTGGTTGGGGTCGTGGATGTTTCCCCATAGGGGTTTTACCATGTCAAAACATCGGTGTGTTTATCTTTGATTTGGTTGTGTGAGTGGTTACTGAAGGTGTTCGTCCTCTGTTGGAATACCCGTGTTGTCAAACATTTTCCCCTTAAGCCCTGCATAACACGAGGAGTGGGATCCCCTTCACTGCTAAATAGTCCCTTAGGCTATCCCCCTTCCCTACAATGCTCTCACACATGCTGATATATAAAAATAAATGTATATATATAGTGGGTGCAAGACACAATGAACTTTGGAGGAGTCTCTATAAAGCTAGAATGACCTAAAAGGCATGATTCTTGTATGTTAGAATGTTTATTGATGAAGTCAAGGTTGAGGGCATACTGGCCAAGAAAAAAAAGAGTGGTTAATAAGACAATAATATCAATATAAATCCAGAGAACAATAAATTACAACACCACAGGTGATGAAAAGTCCAAGTAATGTAAAGTTGGGCAAGATTGACCTAGAAAAGGAAGTAGATGTTGAAGATGCAACGTTGATATGATACACGAGCTAGAAATGCAGAGTGTCCAAGTTGGGATGGAAAGTGCTAAAAAAGGGGAGCAACAATGCATAGATGATCAAAGTGAGAGTACAAAATGTTGCAAGAATCTAGTGGGATTTGAGGACAACCAAAGATAGAAAAGGAAGCTAGAAAATATGACACAAAACTGCAAGATGATGAGGAATTTGCTATAGCATGAAGGCAACCATGATAATGATAGAGAATTTCTTAACTCTCTCTTGCTACATTGATATATTTCTTAATATTGAGAGAGTTGTTATATGTTGACAATTTCAAAGCATAGGAATGTTGAAAATACAAGAGATTACATAATTGGAATGAATATGCAATAGAGGGCATACTGGGAAGTGATGCAGAGTGCATATAAAAATGCTTGAGCATATATAACATACTTATAAACTAAGAGTAGTATGCTTATATATATGCAATAAAGATGTTATGATGATTAAATATGTCTAATGATGGATCGTGTGACCAAGAAAAGGTTGATAGTATGGTTGAATATGTGGTTGCATGTGAAGGTTAGTCTTATGACGAAAAGAAGAGGACAATAAAATGTTGATCCAGAGGTTGGTGAAATTGGTACATACACACCAATTGATTAGGTAGCATCAAATAAGTCGATGGAAACCATGCATGTATGGATTTAGTGTGTTTATGTTGCACAAATATTGAAGAGATTTGATTGCTAATTGATATGTTTACGTAATTTGAATGCATCAATGTGAATGATATCCTACTTGGTGTGGCAAAGGTGGAAATCCTTGGACATATAAAGGTTGTTCAATCTTTTGAAAGCATTCATACGAGACAAAATGGCATGTCAATCTGTGTTGGCTATGACTTAATAACCAAGGTAGGTTAGCAATTATTGTATTATAGAAGTGAATGCCAAGAGAGCTAGCCAAGTGTTAGGCCACAATGATTTTGGATATGGAGGGCTACAATGCTACACAAGTGTCAAGGTGTTGGCTAGACCTTCTGACTCATCATGGTCGAATACATGACATAAGAATATGGTATTCTGGAATCAATGCAATGATACATTGAGTAGACGTGCATACATAAATTATGCAAACGTGTAAGTGGTGCTTATGCACACATATATGCTTGAATGAAATATTTGAATGTATTGTGTGAATGGATGCTTGTGTTATGATTAATTGAAGTTAATATGATCACAATTGAAATGATGGAATTATTGATAGATTCATGAGTTTTGACATCATTTCAGGAGTTGTAATGGATGTTGCAATGAAAAGATGGTATGCTAGAGTAGTCATATCTAGATGGAATATGTTGACCCAAATAATAAAAATACCTGCCAATAGAAGAGCATACCTATTTTATTACTCCAGCGCATAATCCCATAGAGACCACAAATCGAATGAGTTACTATGATTTATATGTTTGGGAAGGTTTTTGTTCGCACCTCAGTTTAGGTTGGCTCGACCATAGGATAGCAGGAGACCAAGAGCCCAAGGAGCCCAATTAGTTCACCTCTCGAGCCCCCGCCCCAAAAGAGTCTTACGTGTCCTAGCAGCCCAATTATAAAAAAGGAGGTGTCTCGATTGAAGCAAAAAACTATTTCGACGCTCAAAGGATTGCCTTGACCTTCCCTCGTACCCCAAGAGTTGCAAGTTTAAATGAGAACTATCTCACTACTCTATCTCAAATCCTATATACAAAATTCACGAGAGGAAAAGGCAGGGGTCCCATTAAGGAAATATTTTTACCTTGTTTGGAAACATGTACATTCTTTGGTGTCTTGAGCATGCACGATATAAAGATGATTATGGTTAATCATTTCATTCATTTGGTGTGAAGTTATGACTACAATTTATGGATCCAACTTGATGAGGTTAATAATGTGTTAATGCCATTCTAAACTCTCTCAACAATTCATAGATGGCGATATTAAGTTGACAAATTTTATAAGGCATAAATGTTTTTTCATGCACATTATAATTTGAGACCTCATTACATTTTTCATAAGCCACATATTGGACATAAGCATTCATGTGATATAAAAGGTGATGATATAACATACAAGAATGAACGTTGAAGTTTGGAAACCATGCTATATACATATATGAATTGGGAATAATGCGTGTGTGATCCAGGTGGATATTGGTGGCCACCCACCTTTTCCGACTGGCTCAAATTAGTTTTCTGGCAATTTTGGCAATTTACTATTTTTAGCAATAAGCTGTACAGGATACCAGAGATAGCACTGCCTACCACCATCTCTTTGGTTACTGCAAAACAATGCAGTAAGCTCATTTCCCAAACCAGGAAATTTGTTTTCCTGATGATTCACCCTCGGGGAAAGAGGAAGATTGTGGCCATGACCTCCAGACAAGGCCCCACTGCACGAAAACAACAGATGGATAAGGTCGTGGAGGAGTATGAGGACATCTTCACCTCCCCTGCAGGGATGCCTCTACACTGCCAGGTCAAGCACCCCATTGATCTGACCCCAGGTGCACCGCTGCCAAATGGACCCATCTACCGGTGCTCTGTCCTGGAGAATGACGAAATCAAGAGGCAGATTCAGGAGCTATTGCAGAAAGGTCACATCCGACCGAGTTCGTCGCCCTGTGGGAGCTCGATTGTCTTGGTGCAGAAGAAGGATGGGACTTGGAGACTTTGCATTGATTATCGGGCACTGAACAAGATCATGGTTCGGAATAGGTACCCGATCCCAC
>JZKD02S1672728.1:422323-487331 GCA_000966675.3 Picea glauca
CTTATATTTGCATGCACCAGGGTTGACACTTGTCACCCTGGGAAATGCATGCGTTCCCATAGCATGCATCCCTTTTGCATGTTTCCCCTGCCAGGAACTTAGGATAAAATAAAAAATACACATGTCTTTTGGGAAATAATATTAAAATATTATACCCAGGCTTAAGCCCCCTAGGCTCAACACTTAGCCCCTTTTCCCACCTTCCAGCCCCTAATCCCTTGCCCACTCTGTGGACACTCAGTCCCCCTTCACTCATTCATCGTGGTCGGTCTGCACCTGGCGGTGTTTATATTTTATTAATCATTCTGCATACATACAAGTACATCAGCAGGCTCCTGGCCTTCAACACTTAGGCTCCCTGGCCTAACAAACACATAAGCCTACCAACTTATACAAAACTTGGCTCACTAGCCTATAGAACATATTTACAATTCATTTCATATATCATGATTTGCAACGGGGCTCGCCCTTGGGGACACTACAAAAACCTTCTCTCTTATGTAATTAGAGTTCATCGAACAAAAAGATTGCATCTCATCTCTCTTTGCATATTTTTTGAGTCAAGCTCGAGCACTTCATCAATTTCATCTCCGCTCCCTTTTTGAGTAAAACAACAATCGTTACAATTAAGCGTAATTTTAAAATTTATCTAAGTAAATTTTATTTTCTAGAACTCTTGTATACCAACATTAGCTAGGGATAAAGCTTTGGAATAGGTTGTGAGGAATACTCTCTGAAGCATAAAAATAAACAATAACATCTTTTGATAGGGAGAGTTAAATCCAATTGCTACATTTTGTCCTGGGAAACCCTTCTAACACAAGGGTCAATCACGAGGTCGGATTAAGGCTAACAAAGTTACTCACCCTGCTTTGTTGGTTCTAGTGTAGTGAATGCATGTATTATTGGGGGTCACTTGAGAAGAAAATCCTGTGCGGAACTTCTCGAGGAGATTTAGGTTTTAGATACCCTAGCCTTGTACGTATATCGGATTGTTGACTGCTTCCCCAGGCATCATTGTCGTAATTGGTAACCTTAGTAGCCTACATCTTTAGGGTCTTTACATGAGGTAACTATGGAGGGGCAAGTCTTCATGGTAGCTGGAATCAACGTTGGATAAACTCACTCAGGCTCCTTGGAGGGTATACCCACGATTATGTGTGGGAGCTTGCACCAGGGTGTAAGTCCGTTAAGCAGGTCGTCAACGTAACATTTCCACGTGCTTTATCCCAACCCCTTCTTTTCTTAATCTCATGATGTTGGATTTCATCACCGACTAGTGATTTCGAAATAAGAAGGTTTGTTTGTATGCTCTATATCTAGATTTTATTAGTGAGTGTTGTTTGTCTTCTCTAGTTGGCCATAGATATTTTTTATTCTTTATTGGGTGTGGCCAACATTGGCCCTCGCCGTTCACGTAGGATGCAAGGATTACTTCCGGAAGAACCGGAGAATACGCTCCCTTGCTTCCTAATTCACCAGAGGGTCCTTCTCCTAAAGGAGTAGTCAATAACGACTCATCCTTTGAGATCAGGAGTTCTATTCCATTGGTTGAACCATCACTCCTTGTAAATCCATTATTGAATACTCCCCAAGACCCTCTTTTGCTCAGAATAAATTCTTTCGGAAATGTTGTTGTTGAAGACTATCCTAGGATACCTTCAGAACCTTTCATAAAGTCTGGCATGGATGAACCACCATTTCCTAGTGAAGAATTTAGAACACATGTTCAAACTTCTGGAATTTTTGATCCCATTTCTATCCCAGTCCGTTCTTTGTGGAGAACTCCCTCGAGACGCGATATTTTTGATAAACTAGGTATGAGTCCAAACCAGCCTACATCACCACACGTACCTGTTACTTCTGCTTCTTACACAATACCTCCAAATCATTTTACTGGCACAACGAGTAATATTGCTACAGTTTCAGATCCATTATTGGTTGGTACACATACAATTCTTTCTAGTTAGTTCACTAGCTCTACCACAGTCCCACAAGTTGCACCTTTTTCTGTCGGAAGTTCGGTAACAATTCAAGCTCCTATTTGAACACCACTTCCATGTAGACCAAATCCATCACTTCCACCTGGGTATAATTCTCTTAGTAGCTCTATTACTAACCCTACCTAGGGTCCATATGGAGGACCTAGTCTTTTTGTTCCACCTGGGTATAATGTTGTTAGTGGTTTTATTCCTAATCCTACCGAGGGTTTACCTGGAGGGCCTAATCTTCCTCTACCACGTGGAGGATATAATATTCCTGGACCAAGTAGCTCCAATCTTCTTAGAGGCACAAGTCATTCTGTTACTTCTGGTTTTCAACTTCATGTTGGAGGATACTCATCTGAGGGTCCACCCAAAGTTGGAGGTCAACCTCAAGTTGGGGGACAACCCCAAGTTGGGGGACATAATCCAGTTTACAGTCAATCTATGCCTGGACTACAAAACCAACCTTGGAATTTTCCTTTTCAAGGAAATCAACAACTGCTTGCGGGGAAAAATCCTCAAACAAATTCTTTTGTACCCTCTTATCCCAGGAAACCATTTCCAGGCATTGTAAATCCTACCCGGGGTCAAGCTTTCCAATCCAATGCTCCTTTTCAAGGTGGCATGCCAAATCAACAAGATAATGTTGGCTACTTGACTCAAAATCCTCCTCAACCGAATTTGACTGGACCCTCTAACTATTTGTAAACAACTTATGGTCCTACTGGTATATCTATGAGATTACCTCCCCAAAATTATCAGTTTCCTCAAGTTAACAGGCAATTGTCATTTCTAGCTACTTTTAATTTACCGTATTTGTCTCGAGTTTTGAATGACCCTATCTTACATTCTCCTTTTTGGCTATTTATACCTATTAAATTACCATCGGACATTCCAAAGTTTGATGGTCGATTGGGAGAAGATCCAAACAATCATGTCATGAGTTTTTATCTTTGGTGTTCATCCAACTCCTTAATGGATGATGCCATACAACTACGTCTTTTCCAACGCACTCTTACGGGTTCGACTACCAAATGGTACATCGAATTGCCGAGAAGTTTCTTTAATGATTTCAACACCTTAGCCATGGATTTCTTGACACATTACCAAATACTGATACGGTATGAGACAAGAACATAAATTTTAAGTTCATTTAAACAACCCTCTTCTACCCACATCTTAGATCATATTCATGAGTGGAGGAGGGGACGATGATTAATAAAAGTTCCTCTTCCTGATCGATTATTGGATGAGTGGTTCACAAAGTCACTCATCGGTCCCATGACTCGTGATTTTTTCATGGGAGGTGTCGTCATTGAAGAAGAAGTGATCAATCGTGCCCAATACTTGGATCTCATTTATTCTCAAATGGGCACATTGTATGATTTGATCCCTGATGCTCTTTGCCTATCTACAAATCCAACCCCAACGCTTCTGGTAGCATCTCATGTTGTTGATGGTGTGATTGGCACTTTTCATACAAAGACTCAAACAAAACAAGTCAATCATTCCAATCCCAAACCCACTACTACCAGTGTACAAAATGCTACTTCTCCTACTGCTTCTCCCGGTAAAACCTTTGTGGTGAATACAGTCCAGTATACGACTACTGGTAAATCTCAAAATAAGAAGAAAGGGAAGGGTAATAACAAAGATGATAAAACTAATAATCAACAACCAGATAAACCAAAAACTCAACCTATTGATGATAAATAAAAGAGAAAACCTTGTTATCCTTGCCTTATTTGTGGCGAGGACCATTGTACGAAAGATTGTCCAAAACGTCCAGAAGTTACTCGATTCCTCCAAGGAACCGAGACTTCCCCTACGCCTATCATTTTGTCACAAACTTTTCCTTCTCAACAGTAGGCCCAATTGGTTATTCATGACCAACCTTCTCCCTCTAGTAGCTCTTATGTGCTTATGTGTACCGGTGACTCCAAGAAAAATGAAATTGCAATCGCTACTCGAACCAAATATTATTCTCCTTCTAAAGAGAAATTTGATGATCAACCTCCTCCATCGGCTTCGCCTCCCAATGCCTCTCTTCATCTTGCACGAACTAATCCTGATACAGTCATCCGTCCGCCTCCTAAGGGCATCGTTCATAAGTCGTCATTTAACCGACATGCACGTGCAGCTCAAAACTATAGTATTGTAGAAGATCTTGGACAAGCACCATTTGCGATGTCGGCTCTCGAAGTCCTTCAAAGTTGTCCTACTCAACGGAAGGCACTATTAAAGGATATTGGTGGAATCAATCCTATTGATACGAATTTGATAATCTTTGACTTGGAAGATCACATCCCAAGCCTCTCTCATCAATTAGCTTTTCAAATACAAGTAATTGTGGAAACAAAGAAGATTTGTCGATGAAGGGGCTTCGACTTGCGTCATGTCTGTCACCTGTTGGAAATCCATTGGCTCTCCTACCCTTACCGAGTCACATAACATGTTAAAAGCTTTTAATGGTACATGGTATAAACCTTATGGTGTTCTTCCTGCATTAACTATTGAATTAGAAGGAAAATCGGTTACTGTTGAGGTTGAGGTGTTTGATGCATCTCTTGATTACAACCTCTTACTTGGCCATAGTTGGATTGATGTTATGCGCATAGTTGTTTCTACTCTTTTCTGTGTGATACATTTCCCTCACCAAGGTAAAATTGTTACGGTAGATCAACTCACCTTTTTTAGTTCTGATTTGCGCATTAGTAATGTTCCTTTCATAGCAAAAACACTTATTGGTTATGAGAATGTTGGTGTGGGTCTTTTGAAAGATTCATTGTTAATGGGTACTTTCCCCATTCCACCACCCAAGCTTCCTCCTCCTCTTGTTGCTTCTATTAACGTGATTTCGACGAGTGTTAGCGAAATCCCTGAGTCCTATGACCCTTGGATAGTACCTAGCTTGGAAGAATGTCCTCGTTATGGCAATCGAATGCCACTAAGTCCAGTTGAATTCACTTATCAAGCTATTCAATCGACATATCCTTCTCCTCACTCTCCCTGTGATACGTCTCCCGATCCATTTCACACGATATTTCACAATGATGAAACAATCATGGAAGTTATGTTTGTGGAAGACACACCATGGGATGATGGGCATCAACGTTCTATCCTCTTCCTCAAACCTGAGACTATCGAGAGTTACCGACAGATTTCGAACCGTCCTTAGTTATTAATTTCCCCCCAGTTTCTGAATCAATGCACGATGTTTTGTATGAAGGAAACTTGGGAAATATTTCGCCCACTATCCCTCTAGATATTTCGATTAAGCCTGGAATTGTGGAAAATGCTCACATAGGTGCCTCATGTTCTCCCGATGAGATTCAAACTTACAAGGCCCTTTTCCAATAATTTTGTGATGTATTTGCATGGTCTTATGAAGAGATGATTAGAATTGATCCAGATATCATTGTACATGAAATTAAGACATACCCTAACGCTAAGCCCATTCGACAACGACTTCGCCCAGTTCATCCATGAAAAGCCACTGCAATCAAACTGGAAGTTGAGAAACTTCTTAAAGCTGGTTTTGTCTACCCTATAACATTGACTGATTGGGTGTCCAATCTTGTTCCGATCACGAAGAAACAAGGAACGATCCATGTGTGTGTGTGTTTATTACAAGGATATTAACAAAGCTTTCCCTAAATATAATTATCCAACCCCTTTTGTTGATTAGATCAACGATGACTATGCCAGAAGTGAAATATTCTCTACGATGGATGGATTTTCCAGCTATAATCAAATAAATATTTTACTCGCGGATCAACATAACACTGCCTTTATTTGTCCTTGGAGTACCTTCACGTACCGTAAACTCCCTTTCGGTCTCAAGAATGTTGGTGTGACTTTTCAAAGAGCTATGTCTTATGCCTTTCACGATATCAAACATATTGTACAACCTTATATTGATGATTTACCGACGCATTCCATGCATCGTCAAGATCACCTGGGACACTTACAAGTATTTTCCTCTGGTGTCGATATTACCATATACGATTGAATCCGCATAAATGTGTTTTTTGTGTGAAATCTGGACAACTTTTGTGCTTTATTGTTTCCATGCATGGGATTAGAGTGGATCCGTTGAAGGTTGAAGCCATCATCAATTTTCTCCTCCTTCTACCTTATTCCAACTCCAAAGTTTGCAAGGGAAGGCAAACTTTCTGAAGACAAGTAAGCCGGTAGAAGTTTTGTATTATAACACAAACTCATAAAGACAAGTAATCCAATAGAAGTTTTGTATTATAACGCAAAAAGTTACAAAAAGGTGTGTCCTGAGACCAAAATATTGAAGCACGTGGCTTCATATACATATGTATCATGGATGTTGCTTATGATAACAAACCACTTCTCATGCTACACAACGGAGCAGTCGACTAATAGATGTCGAAACGCCAACGATATGGCATTGGTAGCATCGAGGCAAGTCATCCACAATAATGTCAGGGATGTCCATAGTCAATCCCTCGAGGTTGTGTTCGATATCCTTGAGATCTTCAATCACTACTCCTTGACCTACCGCTGCACCTGCCTCTCCACATCTTTGGATTGGAGATGACCCTGGAGGTCTAAAAGGTGCCACATATGCATTTTGAGAGATTTTGATTAGTCTCGGATACATAACATACAAATTTCATAATTAAAATGATAAAAACAATATAAATGGAAAAAGTCTTTTTTACCTATTTCTCCCCAATGTGAACCCTCAGGTAGTCCCAATTCAGGATCACCATGGAAATTAGCCCCGACATAAGCGTAATCCTCGATCATGATAAGCCGATCTCTTAGCCATTGGAAAAAGGTAGGTCCATATGTAACAACTGGGACGCCACCATGGTGTGCGATCAAGTCGACCCACCTCCTCATACGAGGATCCGGGGGAGAAGGAACACCTCAATCCACATTTTTAAGGCACAATAGTGGGACCCTTTCTAGGAAAAAGGACGCCAAAATTGATCCATACCCACATTGTTTCAACAAACCAGTCCTGCACTTTGTTAATTGTTTTTTCATATTCTTGAGGAGGCCCTCACACCAGTTGATAACTTGAGGCTCCATGCACTTGATGGCATACTGAAACTGACTCTGCAAGGCCATGTGTGGAGTTTCACTTCCAGCCACACGGGTGATGGTGAAGACTATGGTCCTGAAAGGTAAGTCAAGGATGTTCTTTATGGGAACCTTACCACTTTGTTTCTCTATACCAGTCGAGCAGTGTTGCACGATATAGTAATCCATTGGCTCACCTCCTCCTCTGTCTCCTGATAACGACACTCGAGACCCACGATGAGATAAACCACTGAAGAAATATATGTCGTCAATCTCCAAAGTGAGTGTAAGGACCTCAACATGGAAAAAAAATCCATTTATGTCCCACATTCGGACTAAGTGCTCCAATAGAAGTAATTGGGCCCTCATGCCCCGCACTTTGAATACCTTAAGCAAGCTGCACTCTCGAAGTGCCATAACTGTGTTGGGATTATTCCCTGCAATATAATATTCCTCCTCGTGCTCTCTTTCCCTCCATTTGAGCATGATGAACTGTGGAAAGTCTGTCAAACAACATTTAAAGATGAATTAGTTCATTGAAAATCTTAAATTGGGGCTTCCCTAGTTCATTCTTTCTTTTTATTTTTTAGTTGCAGTCGATGCAGGTCCCAGGTTTACCACTGTGCAACATCGTCGCACTTCATCAATGTAACCCCTGCGACGATCCCAAATCGTCACGATTCCTGATATGGAGAGCCTTTCTCCTTTAGAATTTTGCCCACAAAACTCAAAAATAACCATAAAAACTGGAAAAAAAAATTGCTATAGAAAGAGAGAGGAAAGGAAGAGCACCAACCTCACGGAGACAGCTCAAAAAATCATCCACGAATTGTGTCAAAATCTTCACTTGAAGATTGGAGAAAAATGAGGGTTTTGACACTAGTTTTGGTGAAATACAAATGGAATGGTAAAAATGAATTTGTTTTTTACTTATTTAACCTATTTTGCCATTTTTTGACCTAAAATGAAATTATTTTTCACCTATGTTAAAACCTAATGAACATTTCAAAGTGTATATATTTCTGGTTACACATCGGGCGATTGGAATTTTGATATGGATCGACGCTTTTATCATTTTTTTTTTGTTTTTTCAAATCGGTTAATGTAAATATGTTTTTAAGTTTTTTTCAGTTAAAAACATCGAGCATCGTCTTTGTTCTCTCTCACGCTCGTAAATCTATGAGAATGTAACCGAGTAAAATTTTATCACTTTTTCAGACTCGTAAAGGCTATACAAAAAAGGAACCCCCCTGGAGTCCTCTTTAAGCTCTTTTCAAACTCCCTAAACATGAAAAGATTGCCAAGTGATCTTGTTCTTTTCACGCTCATTAAAGTATTTGAAGAAAACATCTGTTGAGTGATAGATTATCTCTTTTTCGGTCTCATTGGACTACTTTAAGAAAAAGGACATTTTTGACTTTTCTTTAAGTGTTTTTTAGACTCTCTAAACATGAAAAAACCCTAAGTTTTATTTCTTTGGACTCATAAAACAAACATCGAAAGGCCCATATGGGACCGAACCACTCCTTCCTAGGGTTCACTAAAAATACTTTGAGTGACTCATCCGAAGGATGGTCTTACATTTCAAGCATATGTTATCCTCTTAGAGCTTGTGTAAAAATAAAGAGGCCCTCGCCAGAAAATTGAAATGGTGGGGGAAAATTGGGAAAGAAATGTATATATGTATATGTCTTAGTGGCCTTAAGTTTCTCTTGAACATGACACCCCTTTTCATTGATGTATATGGGTTGGGAAATCCGTTTGTCTCTCGTTTGATCATCCACAAGTTTGTATATTGGTCCTCCTTAAGTCAATGCTACTAAGACAATTGTCATGTCGCTCATATGTTCAAGTGAAGTTCTACCTAGACAAGCCTTCTATCGAGTCGGCCATATGCAGTCCTCAAACTCTTACCATGTTGACCTTCCTTGAGTAAGTTCTGAATCACTTTATACTTTGATCTACTTCAAATATGTTACAAGTTTCTTGTCATTGATGGGGGATACATTAAGACCCTCCTATGACAAGTCTTTTTCCTATCGACTTCAACTCATTATCCAGGAATTAGACATAGAAATCATTTAGTACCTTGAAGCTTGCATGCCTCAATAGTAGGTTTCCTCGCTTTCGACAGTGGGTTCACATCATTGACCCCTGATTAGAAAATTCCATCGAGTTTTCGACTTCAACTCATTAATTCACATTCATTGGATTGTACTAGAGTACCTTGGGGTTCATTGACATCAATGGGGATTTCCCTCACACTTGTTAACGATATCCATTAATGAACGGTAATCAAGTGGTTTCTACTATGTTCAACCTCAACACCTGTAATCACATGTATAGATTTGTACTTCGGGACGATGGAAATGAAGACCCTAGATACTATCACATGGATCCAGGTTGTCATGGAGTATTCACAAGTCTTTACTGACACGTAGATCCACCGTGTATTTCTTGTGGCTATGTCCAAATTTGAGTCTTTATAGCATAAATCCACAGTGTATTTCTCATGGCTATGTTGAATCATAATGACATGGATCCACGGTGTATGTTTGGTGGCCACGATTCACTTGACACTTATACTTAGGGTCACTTTTAGTCTAGGTATGGGAATGCCTACCTCAGTAAATTGTATGTAATTATGCAGATGTGTGTTTGTTGACAGGTTTCCGATTGATGTGCTCCTTGTTCTCGACACACACATTCTACAAAGTATTTCAACTGTCACATGTTCCAACTTCATACTTTGGGGGGCATTTGGTTACACATTATTTTCATCACCCCCGTGATCATTGATGATATGTGTATTGCCTACTTCTCTGTTCTTTGAAGGCTATTGAAGAAATAAGACTCTCCCCTGAGAAATGGAATCATATTTTACATATTGAAAAACCCTATCAAAGAATATCAACGCACCTTGCCAGTGTTAAGGGTGCAACGATCCCCAATCGTCGCATGCTGCACCACAGTGGCCCACGACATCATAGCAGGTTGCTAATGTTGAGGGTGCGACGATGCTCAAACAAGGGAAAAAGGTGAATTTCTCGAAGGTTCTATAATGGAATCTTCGAAAGGATGAGGTGGACTTCGATCGGTTTGGATCTAACTCGCTTCTATGATTTAGTGGGATCATCCTAATCTCTTCATCCATCCCTCTTCACTCTATATAAAGAGGGATATCTCATGGGAAAATTTAGGCTGACTTATGCATAAAGAATTATATTGAAGATTGTGCTTGTGATAGCTTTTCTTTATCTCTCCAAGTTAGGTTGGGAATACTCTTCATCAAAAGCATTGGAGCAAAGGTGTGTTTGTTGAGGCAAAGGGACATTGGAATGGACCTTGAAACATCAATGCATAGGTTGTATTCTCCACTTTCATCAATATAATGCAGTAATACATTTCTTCCCTATAAAAGTGTCTCCATTTTTATCAGATAACTCCTTGATCTTATGCATAGGTTTCATTGGAATATATATATTGTTTCTCTCTCTTTGTTGGTTTGTGTTTCTTAACATGTTCAACATCCCGCAAACGTTAAGATGGAGCAAGGACAACAATAGCAAGGATCAAACAATGTTTAAACAATATGCCATTTATCCGTCATTGAACTAGTATACATTATAATGGAATCTAAGGAGAAGTTTGTATTATGTCATGTTTTGTTCTAATTTCTTGTTGAAGTTAGGGAGATTAGTTTGTGTCAACACTTACCGATTTTTCCAATAACAACAATGATGTATACCATTCATAAGCTTGGCCTGACAAAGTTTGGAGAAATAACCTTACCATCACATCATCATGTTCAACAAGATGGAAATAAAAAACATCCTAAAACAAATCAACATGTCTTTTAGTATCAATCGTTCCATCTCCGGAAATGTCTTCAAAACACCTTTAGGAAGAACATGGAGCTCATGTTGTTCGCCTCATAGGTCGCAGGAGGAGTCACTTATCCTTATGAGGTTTCTATACCTTCTCCTTTCTTCATGTCTCATTTTCTCTCGCCTTTCTTCGTGTGCGTCTTCACGTCTTTCCTCTCATTTTTCTTCATGTACTTCTTCTCTTTCAACCATGTCTCAGAGTTTCTTCTTTTCTTCAAGAGTATATTTTTCAATTTCTGAGGTACTCGGTTGCTTGTTTTTTCTTCTAGTGATTAGTCCTTTGCATTTTTCTAGCTTCCATTCCTTTCTTTCTCTTGTGCTCTTCGAGCTCGTCTTTCATTTCTTTGGTCTTCTCTTTCATCTCTTCTTTGTCTTCGGATAATTTCTCTTTCTTCTTCTTGAACTAGTGTTTCCCAAGACCTTTCTAGTTCTTCTCTAGTTTGAGTTGTTGTTATTAGAAGGATATGTAACTGATGTAGAATACTTTGTTGGTTATTCAGCCTGGTTTCTAATTGAGGTTGGTTAGCATGAGGCAAAGTCATAATCTTTATGGTCTAAAACCAAATCTAAATCTTCAAGTTTGTTCCCCAATATGGTCGCCAAAAATGTTGACGTTTACTCCTCTTTTTCTTATGATATTTTCATAAATTACGAATCAAGAATATTATAGGACCATGATATAGTCCAATCTCTAATGCTCAAGAAAAATACAAAAAAATGTTGAAAAGTAAAGAGTATTTATAAAAGAGAATTCCTAATAAATGGACCAGGAATCTCACACACCACACATTACAACAAATAAGAATATCCTCGCATCCATCATAGTGAAAATAAAGATTATGATCACATTCAAAATAGAAGAAGATGGCCCATTCACATGAGAGAAATTTTATAGAGTAATACTTATAGAGCTCAAAAGAATATTATGATAGACCAACTTCAAATACTTTATACTCAAGGCTCAGAGTTATAAAATACAGTCAAAATTGATCATGAATTAGTTCTATGGGATTTCTAAAAAATAATAATGTTTGTTACAATGCATTGATATTAAAGGCATTTGTCCAAAGGATTGGGATTGGGGCTCCCCCAGACCATAAATCAAAGATGTACAAGAAATTAGGAAATAGAAAGAAGAACATGGGTGGATGTTGAACAACAACGTCTGGAAAGAAGACAAAAAAAAAGATTATCAGGTTATACGTTTCTAGTTTAATAAAAAGAATAATTGGATGAAAATTGATAAAGGAAGAAGTATGTGATCAACATGAGACTTAATAAGATGGTATCCAACCCTTCATTTGCTTGTTGTTGTTTATTTTATACTTTTGCTTGTTGCGGTTTGATTACTGGTCGTAATTGCTTTTGCTGGTATTTCAAAAATCTTGGCAATTGAGTTGTTTAACCATTCTTGAATATAATCCCTTAATGGGGCAACAATTACTTCTTGTTTTGCTTTAACATTAAACACCTACTTTTAAATTTCTCTAAGATCAATAGATAAATTTTGCAATGCATTCTCAATGTCTTCATTTTTATTGGTATACTCAACAAGTCAACTGTCAATATAATCATGTGTGAATTCAATAATATTATCAAACTTTTCAGTTGATGCCCTTTTTGATTATTCAACTTGTCCTTTGAAACATTGTCGAGTCATGAGCATTGAATTTGAGATATACTTAGGGTCTGGGAATTCAAAAGTAGTGCCAGAGATATTGATCCAAAAAGGATACAAAGAAGACTAAAGACAACTAAGAATTCGCAGAAGCAACTCAAAGAGCTTAGAATAGCCTCAGCAGACAGAGAAAGGGAAAAAATTCAAAGTCCTCAAAACTCAGTGAAATTGGCATCATCGCGAAGAGCGTGTCGTAAGCTTTCCAATGACGTAAATGACTTGTCAAACGAAGTTACGGATCAAAATATATTTGTGGTCAAAGTTTTGGTCAACCTAGCCCAGTCAGCAAGGATGAGTCAGCATCCATACTGCTGATGTCGGCATCAGTATGGATGATGTCAGCATCCGTATAATATACATGGCACACGTAAAGGGTGACATGTGTCATACTGATGTTGGCATGATGATGTGGCAACACTAGAGGTTGCCACGTGTCACTCGTTTTCGGCATTTTCGGGTCAACATGTGGACCAATGAGGAAGTGCCATGTGGCAGACCCTACGGGATGTGGCAGGATCACATGGCAAGTGACATGGAAAGGTGACTATGAAAGTGGATGGCGTGGGCCAATGGTTGGCTGCCACGTGTCCCAGTCATGATCTACCACGTGGCAGTGGGCAAATGCCCAATGAGATCCCGAAACCAGATTTTCAAAAATAAAATAAAAAGGCCCGCCAAATCTGGTGGCCAAACTACAACTCCAACAAATCTAAACAACAAATCCAAACTTGGCGACGTGTCGAAACTCATATATATATATATAGGCCTGCCAAATCTGGTGGCCAAACTACAACTCCAACAAATCTAAACAACAAATCCAAACTTGGCGATGTGTCAAAACTCATATATATATATATATATATATATATATATTGTTATAACTATAAGCCTAAAAGGGGAGGCCTGCAGGCTCGACCCTGGGAACTCCCCCTATCCAAACGCCTTATAATAGCCTCTGCTAATCGTTAGGCCAAAAGGCTCCATTGGTCAATCCGCCTAACATTTAATTTAAATGTTGAAGTTTACCCACAGATGGAAGGAGGGAGCTCGACGGTACGGATGGGCACGATTTTCAAGACAAAGTATAGAGAATTAATTATAGGGTGCAGGCACAAAAATCGAGACAAGATTTCTCAAGGGCCTGGGAGTGCCAGAGTCAGATTGAGGCGTGGAGATAGTCATTTTTGGGTAATTCGACGCCATGAATTCAATGGTGTTGTCTTTTTTTTTTATTTGAGGAAAGCTTCTGCAACTTAACTCTAGAATGATGTATAGTTATGTATTTTGCAAAATTCTTTTGCTGAGTTAATAAAAAGGCCTACCCATTTGAGAGGAGGACCTAGATACGTAGTCCACCAAGGACGAACTCTGTTATCAAGTTTTTGTGTTCAGATTTGATGCTTATGTCTCTTAATTATTGAGTTTTTCCTTCTTTATGGTGCACTTTAATTTATGCTCATTTAATACAATTCTTTATAAGTCACTTCGATGAAAAGATCCCAGATCATGTTAGTATCAGAGTTGTCATCTTTGACTTGAATTGTTGAGTGTGAATGCTTACTAGGGCCAAGCATAAGCATGGTGAAGGAACTCTTAAGGATTTCAATTCTGAAGTTGGTCGTGCATCTTGAAGGAAGAAAATGGCAGAAGAGGACGAGCTTGATGAATAGGATAAAAACTTCCATATGGTCTTTTATCGCATGTCAGAAATTGTCGAGCGAATGTATGTATACTAGGAGAAGATGATGAAGAAGAAAGGGAAGAAAAATGAAGCACAAGCTAATGATAATTCTTTAGTAAATCAAGAGGCTGGAGGAGACCCTCCTGAGCCTCCATCTTCACCATCAAGTTCTAACTCTTCTTCCTCTGATCATTCTCATCATTCTAGGCATACAACTTCTTTTAAGAAACCATTATTAAATCTTGATGTAAAATTTTCTTTACCTATGTTTAATGGAGATGATAATCCTAAAAATCTAGATAATTAGATCTAATAGGTTGAAGTATATTTCCATGTTCAACATATTGATGAAGAGGAAGTTAAAGTGCAATTGACTTCTCTTCGGTTGGAAGGCACCGCTCTCGTATGGTGGGAGATAAAACTTCAGGACATAAGTAAGTGTGGTAATATTCTTTCCTCGTGGTTGAAATATAAATCAATGATAAGGAAGCAATTTTATCCATTGGGTTATTTACATAAAGCAATAATGGAATGGAAAACTTTAAGACAAAGTCAAGGTCAAATTGTACAAAGTTTCACATAAGAATTTAGGAAGAAAGCTCTTGCATTAAACATTCCTTTGGATTCTTATGAAACTTTAATGAAGTATACTGGCACACTTCACAGTTATATTCGTCATACTTTACTATTGTTTAACCCCACCAATCTTGATGAAGTTTGTGTGCAAGCCACTCACCTTGAGAATAGGGGAAAGCATGTTCAAGAAGATCCCACAAAGAAACCTTTCAATCTCCCACATACGCAGTTTAAGAAGTTTAAAATGAAGGACAAAAAGACCACCACTGTAAAGAGAGAAGAAGGAAAACCATCTTGCACTCATTGCAAGAAAATTGGTCACGATGATGAACACTGTTGGAAACTACATCTAGAGAAGAGACCGAAATAGTTAGGTGGAAAGGGGAAGACAAAGACCGTTGCTACAGTACAACAAGATCTTGGTTTCGATTCAGGAGATGAAGGAAAGATCACAGCAGTTGGAGTACAAGGTAAAGATTCCCTTCATGCTAGTTCAAATTTCTGAATGAATGTCATGATGATGAAAGAAAGTGGAATGAATTATTTCATATAAGAGTTGTATCTAAACACACTAAGATAGATACATTGTTTGATCCGGGTTCCCAAGTAAACTTGATATCTGAAGCACTTGTCCAAAAGATGGGTCTTGAAACTAAACCACATCCAAATCCTTATCCTCTTGGTTGAGTATGCGATAAAGCAAAACTTAATGTCACCAAGCAATGTAGGGTCAAATTTGTTATTGCTTCAAAGTTGATTTATGAAGTGGATTTGGATGTCGTATCACTTGATATATGTGGCATAGTGTTGGGGAGTCCTTATCTTTATGACATACAATCAGTCTTCTTTCGTCATGAGAACAAATATCACCTTACTAAGGGGAGAGTGGAATATATTGTTAAAGCCCACAACATGAGGGTAAACACAACACTTGTTAGTGCAGGACAAATGAAGAGACTCATAAACACTAATAAGAGATATATACTCATGGTCGTAAGGGAGAAAGATGTCAGAACATCCGACGCTTTCCAAGGCTGTGATCCTTCTCATAAGAAAGAATTAATTGATATTGTTTCTAAGTATGATGATATTTTCTAGGAACCAGACGTATTACCTCCTAAGAGGGAAATCCAACATGAAATACATCTTCAACATGATTCTCCTCTTCCTAATGTGGGCATGAATAGGATGTCGGTTGTAGAGATGACAGAGATCAAGAAGCAAGTACAAGGCTTATTGGATCAAGGGGTCATCAGGCCCAACTCATCTCCTTGTGGTTCTTCGATCGTGATGGTGCCAAAGAAGGATGGCACATGGCAAATGTGTGTCGATTATCGGGCCTTAAATAAAATCATGGTGAAAAATCGATACTCTCTTCCTCGTATAGATGATTTACTTGATCAGTTAAAGATTTTTTTTTATTTCACTAAGTTGGATTTGCGCAGTGGATGCCATCAGATTAGGGTTGCAGAACATGATGCGTGGAAGACTGCCTTTAAAACCAAACATGGATTGTTTGATTGGTTAGTTATGTCGTTTTGGATTTGTAATGCTTTGACAACCTTCATGCGTGTGATGAATGATGTATTCAGGCCATTTCTAGATGATTTTGTGATTGTATATTTAGACGACATTCTTATATTTAGTGGGACTTGGGATGAACATGTAAGGCATGTAAATCAAGTATTGGATACTTTGCAAAGGGAAAAGTTGTATGTAAAACTGTCCAAATGTGAATTTGGTAAGACTTCACTTGTGTGCTTACGTCATATTGTAGGGGGAGGACAATGGAAAATTGATCCTTCCAAGATTGATGTAATTGTAAATTGGCCTGAGCCCAAAAGTGTAACTGAAATACGAGGCTTCTTAGGTGTAGTCTAGTATTGGAGGAGATTCATTTCAAAATTCTCATTTATAACAACTCCTTTGCATGCCTCAACCAGTGTGAAGAACACTTTTTAGTGGGGAGGAAAGAAACAAAAAGCTTTCAATACTTTGAAGGAAAAGATCAGTGCCGCACCAATATTAGCACTGCAGAATCTTCAACAACCCTTCAAGATCGAGACAGATTTCAGGGGGTACGCCATGGGTGAAGTATTGATGCAATATTGTAAGCCTATCTATTACCACTCTGAAAATTTTAACCAAGTTGTTATTAACTATCCTACGTATGATAAAGAGTTGTATGCATTAGGTCAAAGCGTAAAGAAATTGAAGCATTACTTGTTAGGGAAGGAAACAATCATACATACATATCATCAACCCTTACAATATCTCCAAGCATTGACCAAACTGCAACAATCTCGACATTACAGATGGATGGGTTTCCTACAACAATTTCATTTGGTAATCAAGTACAAAAAGGGTACGAGTAACAAGGTAGTTGATATGCTTTCTAGACCTCCTATTGTTGCTTCTATTATTTTGAAGAATGCTTCTTTATCTCATGATAGCTATGTGGAACAATATGCCATTGATGAAGATTTTAAAGAAGTATATGAGAAGATAACCCATGGTGCACATGTAGAGAACTATTGTCTACAGGGAAAACTACTCTACCATCTTGGAAATCTATGTATTCCTACAAGTGAACGAGTCCATGTAATACGAGAAGCTCACACTTCTCTTGTGTCTAGGAATTTTGGGGTAGGAGAAATTATGGCTCATCTGCAAAGGTTTTGTTACTAGCCTCAGATGAAAGAAATTGCAACTAAATATGTAAAGGGGTGTGTGATGTGTTCTACTTGTAAGCCCACTAATAGAAATCGGGGATATACTCACCACTGCATATTCTATCCCATCCATGGGAAAGTATCTCCATGGATTTTGTAGGGGGTTTACCAATGTTGAAAAGGGGTCATGACTATTTGTATGTTGTAGTGGATACGTTCAACAAGATGTGTATCTTAATGCCATGTAAAAATTAGATCACTATTGAGCAGACTGCTAATATCTTCTTTCAATATGTTTGGGTTCACTTTGGGTTACCCACATCTATTATCTTGGATCGAGATACTTGATTCCTTGGGGATTTTTGGACAAGCTTGTGGAGAATAATGGACACCAAGTTGAAAAGGATCACTGCTTTCCATCCATAGACCGACGGACAGACAAAGGTTGTTAACCGAACAATGGTACTTTTGCTTCGAGGCTACTGCGACAAGCATCCCAAGTTATGGGATGAACAAATACCCTATGTACAACATGCTTACAACCGAGTCTTACATTCCTCCACTTAGTGTTCACCTTTTGAGACATGTTTTGGGTATTTACCTAAGGTTCCTTTGGACTTGATGTATGGGAGAGCTTTCGATTCAAATGAAGAAAGAAATGAAGACAGAGCCCGCAAGTTCATCCAGAGGGTCTAGTAGGTACATCAAGCAGTGATGGAACAATTGGAGAAAAGTCAAGAAAAGTATAAATGTCGTCATGAAAAACACAGGGTTGATCACGAGTTCCAGGTTAGAGACCAGGTATGGCTTCACATCAACAAGGAAATATTGAAGGGTGAAGGCAAGAAACTCAAGCCCATTTGTTATGGACCCATCACTATTTTGGAGAAAAGTGGTACCAATGCTTTTCGTCTAGATCTTCCACCGTACATGTAGATCTACTCAGTTGTAAATGTGGAGAACTTGAAACCTTTTGAGCCTCCCATGATCATGGATCAGGGTGAGTTAGTTTCGATACCTTCAGTTGATGAGTTTTCTCCTGAGTACTTGGATGAGTTAAAGGAAGATATCATCCTGGATAGAAAGACGAGGAATTCATGCAAGGGTGATGTTGATTATCTTCGAGTGGGATTAAAGGGCACACATCCAAGCAAAGCAAAGTGGATTGAGAAGGAAAAGGTGAGGGAACCCTTCCCTCACTTATCTGTTGATTGATGAAATCTTTTGGTGGTCCAAAAAGCTCTTAGTGGGAAGGCGTGATACAAAAAGGATCGAGAGAAAACTAAGGACAAGTCATAATTGACAGAAGCAACTCAGGGAGCTCAGAATGGCCTCAGTAGATAGAGAAAGGGAAAAGCTTCAAAGTTCTAAAAAATCATTGAAATTGGCATCATCGCGAAGAGTGCTTCTCAATCTTTCCAACGGCGTTAACGGATCGTCAAACGGAGTTACAGATCAAAAGATATGCACAATCAAAGTTTTCGTCAACCTAGCCCAGTTAGCAGGGATGAGTCAACATCTGTACTGTTGATGTCAACATCAGTATGGATGATGTCAACATCCATACATTATACATGGCACATGTAGAGGGCGACACATGTCATACTAATGTCGACATGGTGACTTGCAGCAGCAGAGGATGCCACATGTCACTCATTTTTGGCATTTTTGGGTCAACATGTGGAACAATGAGGAAGTACCACGTGGCAGACCGTACGGGACGTGGCAAGGTGACTATGAAAGTGGATGGCATGGGCCAATGGTTGGCTTCCATGTGGCCTAGTCATGGGCTACCACGTGGTAGTGGGAAAATGCCCAATGAGGGCCCGAAACCGGATTTTCAAAAATAAAATAAAAAGGCCTGCCAAATCTGGCGGAGTCCCACCAAATATGGCAGTGTCCCGCCAAATATGGTAGCCAAACTATAACTCCAACAAATCTAAACAACAACTCCAAACCTCGAGACCTCCCCTATCCAAATGCCTTATAATAGCCTCCGCCAACCGTTAGGCCAACAAGCTTCGTTGGTCAATCCACCCAACATTTAATTTAAATGTTGAAGTTTACCCATGGACAGAAGGAGGGCGCTCGACGGTATGACCTGGCATGATTTTTAAGACAAAGTACAGAGAATTAATTGCAGGGTGCAGGCACAAAAACCGAGATGAGATTTCTCAAGGGATTGGGAGTGCCATAATCAGATTGAGGTGTGAAGACAGTCATTTTTGGGTAATTCAACGCTACAAATTCAATGGTGTTGTTTGTTTTATGATCTAAGCAAAGCTTTTGCAGCTTAATTCCAGAATGAGGGATACTTATATCATTTGCCAAATTTTTTTGTTGAGTTAATAAAAATGCCTACCCATTTAAGAGTAGGACCCGGATACGTAGTCCACCAGGGACGAACTCTGTTATCAAGTTTTTGTGTTCATATTTGATGCTTATGTCTCTTCATTATTGAGTTTTTCCTGTTTTATGGTGCACTTTAATTTATGCTCATTTAATACAATTCTTTATAAGTCACTTCAATGAAAAGATCCTGGATCAAATATCTAAATCAAGAATTTTTTAGTATGCTTTCGTCTTCCTTCTTGATAAATCAGTAAATTGGGTTGACCGTCCTTTCAATACATTGATTCTTTCAATCCAACAAGACTTTAGTTGTTTGATGCGGCTTGAAGAAGGTAAATTTTCGTTCTTTCTCAATTGCTCTGTCATTTCCGAAACCTTTATAGTAAATGTCACAACTCCATGTATAAAAACCTTCATCATTTTTCAAATCTGTATTCAAATATTCCCTGGTGTTCTGAATTCTGATACCAAGAGAGGTTAAGCTTTTCGTCATATCCCATAACTCTAAAATCAATGACATTCTTTTATTAATATTTTCTTCGACAAAATTTCGAGTGACAAGGATCAAATTTGAAATTCCCTTGACTCTAGCACTTCACTCTGGGGTTTCTTGAAAATGTTTCTCATGACGAATCATGGCAATGGGGGAAGCAAGAATAGGTGGAGGCATGAGGGTTGCTTCCAATTTTTTATTTTTCTCTTTCAACTAAGCATTTTCTTCCTCCATATTTGCAATTGAAACATCCAGTGCATCCCTTGTAACTTTATGGATAGAGGACATTCTCGAAGGAAACATATTTTGTGTATCAACGATAGACTGTAGCTTCCCGCTTTTACTCTTCCTAGTTCCTTCAAAGACCAATTTCTTAAATTCTCTATCAAAATAACCATTTTGTATAGAAAAAGTATCTTCATCAGAAAATCTCTCTTCCTTCACCATGAGTGCAAAAATATGTTGTACATTTTCTCTAGCTGGTACTTCAACATATGGGAAAGTGATATTTTCAATATTCACATCCAAGTCCATATTATCCAATAACAAATCATTTTCTAGTGCATGCATTTCTTCTCCCTCCTATTGTGAATTAGTCCGTTTTCTTTTAGTTTTTAACTTGTGGCGGTTCTCCAAGTTCCCCTTAGGAGGGTTTCTTTCTTCACCATCCCCTGAATTATTACTCCATATTTTTCTTAGGTGTGAGTTCCCAGACTGAGGATTTGTCTTTGGTAGATCACTTCTTCGATAAAAAAATGGGTGACTGAGAATTCTTTTCGTTTGAAGGATTACCTCTTTCCTTATGATGCTTTGTGGTACTCATGACAGTTTTTGCATCGCCGGAGTCTATGTCGGCTTCTTGATTATTAGGGTTATATATATCATCCTCCTCTTCTCCGCTTACGATTGAATTTATGAGTGCAGGGTTGAGCCCAACTGAAATCAAATGATTGTAAAAAATATGACTAGGGTCAAAAACCTCGATTTCCTCTGCATATCTCAAGTTGGAATGGTCGAAATAAGCAACATATTCGTCAATCTTGGAAATTCCTCTGAGAATAATTTCACCAAATTTCCACGAGAGAGGTATGTATTACTTTTTTATTTTCTCAGGAAAGGTGTGAAACCATAATTTGTATTGTCTAGCTACTTCAATAATAAACAACTTATCAGATATATAATATGGAAGAAAAATAGGTTTTTCAATAGAGCATAAAACTCTAATGATATTGTAATCCTCCATTTTTTCAAAATATCCTTTCCCTTTTAGAAAAGTCGGTGCTTCTAATGAGAGCCAGAAAGTGTCTTCCCCAAATAATAGCTTCTTGAATTTAGACACAAAATCATAATATACTTCATACAAATGATGGTTGATTGTTGGTGCAGTCCATTTTGGGAAAAATCGTGGTAATTAATTAAGGCAGTTAGGTAATGGACCAAAGAAGGAGTTTGTGCCAGAAAACCTCGAAAAGCAGTGCCGAGAAACCGAGAAAGTTAAAGAAAGGAAGAAATATGCAGATTAATGAGGAAAACGGTTGGATTTTGGACCAGTCATGATTAGGGAGTTAGAAAGTGGACAAATCAAATCCACTTAGGGTAAGTGGGTTAGGTATTTTGTCAAAATTTTAACGGGTAATTAACCCCTTTTTGTAATGTAAATATATTGTTGTGAGATAGTGAATATATATACTGATATAGATATATGTGATAGAGATATGAACAGACAGAGAGAGATACGAGCAGACAGACAGATGTATGTTAGATCAATCATTGTAATCGAGTGTAAGGTCATAGATCATGGGCTATGGAGCTTACTGCGATCTTATTAGCCTGAAATGTAATGTGCGCAACGCTATAACCTTGATGCAGAAAAATAAAAGAGCCAAGAAAGCCAAATCTTTGTGGACGTAGCCCAAGGGGGTGAACGATGGTAAGTTTGTGTCTCTCCGTGGAATGCTTTTGTTATTTCTTGCAATTGTTTATTTATGATGAATGGATTAATCTGTTAGTAGAAAAATCCAGCACACAATAGAGTAATCAGTATAATTACTGCAGAATAAACCTTAAATGAATGCAACTACTTATTGAGTGGTAGATATAAGATACAATGATGTGTTGATGTAATAGAATATTAGATATGATGTGTTTTGGGGTAGAAAGAATGTCTCTCATCCCCATAGAAGTCTCCCTTCCAAGACTGCAGACATTTGGGTCCTGCAGTCACCCATAAGCCATCTCGGGTGAGACTGCATTGTGCACTATGTGCACAGTGTTGCCTTCTGGTATTCAGAAGGGTTGATGGTTTGCAGGGTTTTGTTGGAAACCTAAAGTAGAACCCAGGTGAGCATGAAAAGATCCAACAAATGGTTTTGTTTCCAGATGGAACCCAAAAGAACATATTCGAAGGGACATGATGAGAAGAATAGTGAAGATAATGAAGTATTAGAAGGGGATGTTCAGACCATGGAACCCAACTAAATGGGAGATTGAACAATGGTTGACAATAAAAGAGTTCGAATTTGCGTAGAAAGACAATAGAAACGCTAAGTATACATCGTGCCAATATTTGGAGAGGTAGGTATTCACTAATATTTATGAAACATTTTTCTATGAATTTCCACTTTTGTTGTAGGAGTGGATACTGAGATTAAAATACACTCACCCAACTAACCGGATAAGACCAGTAGATTGGACTGTTGAAAATATTGTGCATATACAAAAATTCAACTACAAATTCACGCGCGTAGTTGATTTTTCACTAGACAACATCATTGCAGAATTCATTACCAAGTTTGCAGTCGATACTACAAAATCATACATTGTTGCAGAGCACGAGTTTTTGAATGGTCCAAGAGGAAGGTATATTTTATCACTCTATGCGTCAATCGATATTTTGTTGCATGATAAAGGTGTGATGATAATGGATTCTGATAGCTAAATAACTTTGAGTGCATGGGGAGATTGGGGGAAACACTAAGGATGATCTGAGACATGGAGAGGGATCTGGATAGAGGTAAGCATAAGGAAATGAAGGACCCCATTATGATGGATAAATAATAGATCAAGGAAATAATGGACAAAGCGGGAAGGACGCGTAGTTGAAGACCCTACCAATATAAGATTAATAGGAAAAAGAGAGCAGTAATAGAGAGGGAAGGCTTGGAAAGTGATGAAGAAGAGGTAGAGGATCTTTGTGCTACAGATCATATTGAGGAAATCATGTGCGCCACATCTAACACAAAAACCAGAGGTCAGGGGTCCGGCATAGAAGAAGGAACTCCAATCTAGATCTGAATTAGTGTGGAACCCACAACCCCATGTGCGACTACGACATTAAGAAAGAAAGAATCTTTTAGACAACCAATAATTACTAGCAGAAGGAGTCCAATAGGTCAAGGGACGAGTGGAACTTCAAGGGGAAGTATGAGTTCAGGTAGAAGTAGTTAGTTATCCACACCGCACGGAGGTAGTATCACAAATTTTATAATGGAAGGAACAGATGTGACCATTCAGTTGCCAAAATTTCATGGAGATGGGTTGAAGGACCCATAGAAACATCTATTTATTTGTGAAAATATTTGGGAAACTAAATAGATCACGGATGAAGACATAAAAATAGCTTAGCTCACAATCACATTCAGAAACTGCGCACTGGACTGGTTTATGATCCTAGCAGTGAATAATCCACAAGGAGCACCTACAACCATCACAGATGTAAAGAAGGCACTAATTAATGAATTCCAGTGACCAAGTTCAAAAGATCGATATATGAATGAGATGATAGAAATAAAATAGAAGCCAAGAGAGTTGGTTTGGGAAATCGATCATAAGATCAAGTGATTGAAAGGTAAGTTGAAATATACTATAACAGACATGTAACATAGGAAACTATTCATAAACTCATTATTGCCACAATTTAAATACCCATTGAGGAAACAAAAGTTCCAGAATCAAGCCGAGGCTCTGAAAGTAGCCTTACAAATGCAAGAGAATCAATATAAACATACAAATCTAGCTATAGCAGAGCTGAGAGAGGATCTCAATAATCTGACATTTAAGTTGAATCAGAACAAAGACAAGGAAAAGAGGGAAGTTGTATGGTGTACCTTGTGCAGAACAAAAGGACACCACAAAAATGAGTGCCCAACATTTGCGTAGTATTTGGGAGCAGGATTGTAAAATCCCTTACCCACAGGAGGATTATGGTGTGAACTTTGTAAAACACCTAGACATGATCCCTACATTTTCCAATGATGCAAAAATACCAAACAGTGCCTAAAAGTACATTCTACAATTTATGCAAGTCTATAGAACATGAGAATAAGGATGGTCGAACCATGGAACTTGTGAATGAAGGGACTTCAGATGCTTATAGGATGTAGGCTAAACCAATGACAGGACAACCTGTGCATCAGTATAATAATGAGCAGGAGTTTACAACGCCACCACGATATAATCAAGTACTATAATACAATACACCGCGCACAGACAATCAAGGCAACATAGGAGGATTCAGAGGAGGAGGGCATGGAAGAGGAGGATTTGAAAGAGGCAAAGGACCAGTAACCTACCATAATTGCCAGTAACCTGGACATTATGCAAGGTATTGTCCACAACCACCCACAATATGCATGTACTATCACGTAACAGATCATGCTACAGAAGATTGTCCTATACTTCTGACAATAACACAGGACAAAGGGAATTAGAATAACCAAAATGTTCAATGGATTGCCACATAAAATAGAGATGATGGGAAAAATATTAATGTAGTCACTCAAGGTGGAACCAAAGCATGAGCAGACACACTAAATCTAAATCAAAACCAACATCAGTGGGTTAGAAAAAATACAACACGTCAACAACATTTTGATACACTCAAGGAAAAAGAAACATTCAAGCAGGCCAAACAAGAAATTTTACAGGAGAATATTGCTTCTACTTCAAATACACAACCAGGATATGATGGCCTAGTATATGATATCCATCATCCATATGATCATACCATCATCAATCAGCCTTGATAAAAGGTAAGTAATCTAAGAAACTTTTTGGTGTCTTATTTGAAGTTATTGAATGATCAAACATATATACAAGTATTACAAAGTTTGTTAGAAAAATGCAATGTTGAAGAAGAGATGAAACTAGAACAAAAGAATGTAAATCATGTCCATAGGAAGACAAGAACAAATAGAGAGTTCAGATCAAATGCAAATATTGGAGACTTTAATATGGGTGACACCATATTAGATTTGGGATCTGAGGTAAATGTTCTTCCTAAGAAAACATGGGAATGCATGGGGGAACCTACACTAGGTTATTCACCTATCCAGTTGAAACTAGCAAACCAACATAGGGTAATGCCAATTGGTCAAGTGAAAGGCATACCAATGGATTTAGATGGTGTGTGCACTATGGCATATTTTGAGGTAATTGATATAGTGGATAATACTACACCTTATCCAACATTGTTGGGACTCGATTGGGAAATTTGACAATCAACTTGAAGACCCGAAAAATGATTTATGAATCAGGAGATTATAGATTCATAGCACTATTAGATCCTTCATAAGGTGGAAGATATGTTGAACTAGCGACAGAGAAATTGATCACAGAAGAGATAAATCAGTTTTATAGAACTATCACACACAAGGAAGATTGCATTAACCCAACAACAGACGAAATGATTAGTTGGTGAAGCATCAGTTCTTGTGCTTCAGATTCTGACACAAGACTGGAGTATTAGCAACTGAGCTTACATGAGATATCTACTAGAATATGTGCAAGAATGACACACGCACTAAGATGGGTTGGCACAAAGGTAAGAGAACCTCCAAGTCTTTATGGTCAAAATGATTTGGAAGAATTTTTAACAAAGTTTGAGTTAGAAGTCCTGGAAATTCAAAGGTTATTAGTTATATATATTTCCTTGAAAGCAACACCTGGACGTTGGTGGGGTACTCTCAAAGAAAATATCCATGATTGGTATCATTGCAAAATATTACTGCGCATCATATTTGGCGTAGAACAGGAGAATAAACAGAAGCAGAAATACGATTGAGGAGTAAAGCAAAGAGAGCATATAGACATATGCATAACCCAATGGAGACTGATACTACTAGAGGAATGGCCACATCACTTCATCCATACATTATAAGGCATACCAAGAAATTGGTATATAGAACTGGAACTGCATAGAGGAACTGAAAATTGGACAGATTTGCAACAGAACTTTGTAATCACGTTTGCATTTGAACATGAGAATCCAGTGATAGATGCAACATTGAAGTTGATAAAAGAAATTATTTTTTAATAACTTGAACTTGAAATTGTAACATCTTATCAGAATCACAATAGACAAATAACCAAACAATTGCTACATTATTACTATGTCACAAAAGATGATCCATCAGAAGGAAACTTGTGCGATGTTTAGATAACAGAAGTTGACGGAGAAAAATAAGTAGAAGGACCACAGTTACAGTCAGAAGAATTTGTTGCACCACTGAAGATAAAGAAAGTCAATATTGGAAGAGAAGAGAATCTAAAAATTGCAAGTATTAGTGAATATTGGGACAACGAGACAGTGGAAGAGTAACAAAACTATTGCCCGAATATAGTGACATATTTCCAACAACGTTTTCAGAAATGAAAGGGATAGCAGGAGAACTTGGAGAGATGAAAATCCCTCTATGACCATATGCCAGACCAATAAGACAGAGACCCTGTAGACTAAATCCAATATATAAAAATAAAGTTAAGGCATATATTGATAAAATGTTAGAGGCTTGTATAATAGAACTTGTTGAATAATCCAAGTGGATTAGCCCTATGGTAGTTTAGGAGAAGAAACATGGGGGGATAAGGATCTATGTAGACTTGAGGATTTTTTATTTTCTTTATACTATCTTTTTTTCATGAACTTATGCAATTCCTCGTAGAGTTTTACTCGGGACTGTTGTTTTTTTTTTGTAAGTAAGTATTTTATATATTAAACCCTTCCAGGAACCAAACCAAGAGTACAAAAAAACTGTAGTCAACCGGTTGTAATTACTGGACTGCTCCAGAAGGAGAAACCAGTTCAGCCAACCGGGCAATTCGAGTATCAGAGCTCCTATCAGTCTTAGCGTAAACAAACAGCTAGAGTAAAATTTAAAACAAGAAACATCCCCCTAGCGGGGTCATACAAGTGGTGTATAATCTGGCACATACTCTGGCAGAAGGCCTGGCCATGGCTCCTCGGTGACAGGTGTCCCGCTGGTTTCCCACTGCATGTCATTAGCCTCGGTTGATTTGTCCTTGTGAGCTATCGTCTCAGCACCTGCCGTCGGGGTGTACACCTGCAGACTGATGCCTATCATCTCCTTGACCTCCGGCTGAACCGTTCCTTTGATAGCTTCTGCATTGCTCACCGGTGTGTGCTCCTGCCTGTCGGTGTCCATGAATGCTGGATCAAACTCCTTCCAACCAGGCTCCTTGTTGTCCTCTGCAACTTCCTGCTGATGGCTGCTCTCGTGATCGCTGGCAGTGAGAGGCGCTTCGTCGGACTCTGCTGGAGAGGCCTCGTGGTGGTTTGAAAGAAGCTGAAGGAGTATTGACAGCCGCCCTTCCATCTGTTGTACTCGAAACTGAAGGTCCTCCACTCCTTGACGGAGTTCAAATACCAAATCATACAAAATGGTGAGCCTTTCGTGCAACTGGGTTGTTGACTACGACTTCTTTCTGGAACTTGGTTGACCATGGACAAGCATCCCCGTGGGTGATTTAGCTGGAGCCAAAACCGGTCCCGGAGGAGGAGAGGAGTGCCTGGAGGCAGAGGGGGCATGCCAAAAAGGGTGACGCCAAGAAGGGTTCAGGATGGTGTCGATAATGGCCAAGAAGTCGAAGGTGGGGGGAGCATGGGTGGTCAACCCAGGGGGTCTGAGCGACGAAGCCGAAGTTGGAGACGAACCAGAGGGTGAAGTAGACGCGCGAGGCCTCCGGGGATGCCAGGGAGAGCCCTTGTGTGGACGAAGTCGCTGGCGCAACATGGTGAGGCCTGGCGGGTGGGGTAGGTCTGCGGAGCTGAGGTTGAGGGCAGGGAGTGGCCGGAGGGATAAAAACACCATCAGTGAACCAACAGAACTAGACCCAGACTACCGGGTGAAAACACAAACAATCCGCTGCATTGCGCTTTGTGAAAAGGTGGTCGAGGGAGCTCGATTAAATGCCCCTCCCATCAACGTTAAACCTATTTAATGCATGAGGGTAATGACAGCAGTGGGCACAACTCGAGCACATGGCTCCGTGCACCGCTGGCGTCCCCTGGTCTCCTCTATGCGCCAGGTGTTTGGCTCTATCACCCCATCCAGGTGTTACTCGGGACTGTTGTTGTGAGAAACCACTTATGTAATTTTTATATTCCGGGACTCCAATAATTTGTCATTTTCACAATGGCTAAACGTTTTGAAATGTTATCTGTGGATTTGAAAGCAAAAAATTTGCTCTGTTTCCTCTTTCTTTTAACTCAAACCATAAATGTTCGTGGTTTATATACTCTATTTTTAATGGTTTCTATTAATGAAATGATTTATGAGAACAATTTGTTTAAATAAAAACAATGCTAATAATTGTTTAGTGATATGCTTAGCAAAGAAGTTAGCATTCTTATTTACTTCTTACCATTTTAAACTGCAATTTGTATGGCCTTCCACTGCTGGTCAATGCATTTTGTAATTTCCATGTAATTTACTAGAATCAGATGATAGGCTGGGATGCATTTTGTAATTTCCATGTAATTAACTAGAGCTAGTTTATAGGCTGGGAGCTCCAGAAATAGTCGATAGGCCGGGAGCTTTAACCAATTATTTGACAATTTATTAAGGATCATGTTTCTACGAAAGCATCAGAGCTCTGAATGTTTGATTGGCTCAAAACTTATTTGCAGTTATACATGAGTACTTGAGTTTGCTTTTTATTAAGGCAAGTAGAATCCAAGGCGGCTTTGCAACTTAGACCATCAAAATTACTCAAAAATGTGCATAATTGGTCACCATTTATGTAATACACGGCCAATGGAATATGATCATCTACAATGTAGTGGTTGGTGTTTGATGGACGTTGATGTATGGGGAACTGTCTTTAATAACTTGATGTAATAGAGAATCGAGGATTAAAAAAAAACCACAACATTACAACAAAATAGGTGATTGGGATACTCCATTTACAGATGAGGTATTGAAAAATGTAGGAGGACGAGAAGCATACTTATTTATTGATGGAGTTTCAGGGTATCACCAAATCAGAATAGCACCAAAGGATCATTATAAGACTACATTTTCCATAGAATGGGGGTCATACCAATACACAATGATGCCCTTTGGATTGAAAAATGCCCCTAATATTTTTTCAAGAGTAGTGGTAGCTACATTTAAATATTTTATACATAAATTTTTGGAGGTTTATCTGGATGATTAGACATTATTTAGCTTATTAAAAGATCATGTTGAAGTTTTAATATTAATGCTAGATATGTGTAGACAATGTCAAATTTCCTTGAACATTAAGTAATGCATACTCAATGCACGATTTGGAATTCTTCTAGGGTATGTGGTTTGTAAACAGGGTTTGCTAGTTCATCCTGCAAAGATTGTTTTCATTGTTAATTTACCACTACCTACATCGGTGCACCAATTAAGAGCTACACTAGGTCATACAGGCTACTATAGAAAGCTCATAAAGAGCTACGCACATATTACTGCGCCCATGGAGAAACTATTAAAGAAGGATATCAAGTTTTAATAGAATGACGAGTGCCAACAAAGTTTGGACATCTTAAAAGAGAAAATGGTGACCACACCAATTTTGGTGTTTCTAGATTGGTCAAAAGAGTTCCATATTCATGTGGATGTCTCTTCAATAGCACTTGGAGTAGTACTAACACAACCAAAAGAACATGACATAGATCACCCAATAGCATTTGCAAGTAGGAAACTCTCCGAGTTAGAACATAATTATAATACAACAAAGAGAGAAGGTTTGGCTATGGTGTATGCATTACAAAAGTTCAGACATTATTTATCAGGCCAACATTTTAAAATGTTCATAGATCACTCTACTCTCAAATACTTGGTCAACAAGCCAGTGTTGGAGGGGAGAATATGTAGATGGTTGTTGTTATTTCAAGAGTTCGATTTTGAAGTAGTAGTGAAACATGGAAGACTGAATGCAGGGCCAGATCATCTGTCCAGGATAACTAATGGAGAGGAACCAAGCAGCTTGGAGGACAATTTTACTGATGTGCAACTCTTTTCAGTGCAGCTTTTTGATGAATACTTTTCTAATATCATTGAATTTTTGAGTATAGGATTTGTCCCAAAGGAATACAACACTGCGCGAAAGAATAATTTGGTGGTTAGAGTTGCAGATTACCAACTTATTGCGGGACACTTGTATAAACTAGGTATTGATAATATTCTAAGGAGATGTGTCATGGAACATGAATGTCCTATCATCTCGGCAGAAGCACATGAAGGAATAGTTGGAGTACACTATTCATGAAAAGCCATTGCCCAAAAGATACTAAGCGCAAGATTCTGGTGGCCAACAATTTATAAATATGCAAAGGAATATTGCCAGACTCGTGATGTCTGTATGAGGGTAGGAAATCCATCTAGGAGGGATGAGATGCCCCTAAAACCTCATGTAACCCTTAAAGTGTTTGAAAAATGGGCAATATACTTCATAGGACCAATCAACCCACCAGCTAAGAGATCAAGAGAAAGGTACATCATTATAGCTACAAAATATCTAACAAGATGGGCTGAGGAAACAACAGTAAAAGATTGCAGTGCATAAACTGTAGTGCACTTCCTGCTTGAATAAGTAATTAGAAGACTTGGATGCCCTAGAATTCTGATGAGTGACCAGGGAACTCATTTTCTCAATAATACCATTAAGGAAATGACTGAAGAATTTGAAATACACCATCAAAAGAGCACTACATACCATCCTCAGGCTAATGAAATAGTGGAAGCATTTAATAAATTATTGGAGAATTCCCTAACTAAAATTTGCAACGTAAATGAGGATGATTGGGACCTAAAGATACAAATAGAATTATGAGCTTATAGAACCATATGAAAGAAACTCACATGATAGACACCTTTCATATTCGTGTATGTTTAGGAAGCAGTAGTCCCTTTAGAATATTTGATGCCTAGTTTGCGCGTTGCAACCATTACAAACATGATAGAAAGAGGTGTAACTTAAGAAAGATTGTATCAACTCATGGAACTAGAAGAGGATAGGATTATGGATGGTCTCCATCATGAAGTACACAAAGCCAAAGACAGAGCTTGGAATGATAGACACATTAAAAAGAAAAACTTTAAGGAAGGAGATTTGATTCTTCTCTATGACAACAAATACTTACAACATCCAGGAAAATTCAGGATGCATTGGCTAGGGCCATATGAGATAAAATCTATCACAGATGGAGGTATTGTGCAGTTGCAGGACCTAGTAGGCAAAGAGATTCAAATATTGATTAATAGCAGTTGACTAAAACTATATAGGGACAATCGACCTAGTAACCCTTAGTAGATGCAATGTAGAAAATTACAATAGTACATGGTGTATATAGTAGGAGCTGAAAAAAGAAAGAAGAAAAAATTGGAAAAATAAGAAAAATACAAAAAGATGCAGTAAATGGATAAGTGTTAAACATGCAGTTAGATAATACAATGTGCAACATATAGTAATTGGTATGAAAGAACTTGAATACACTACGCGCCAAAGAAATGAGACCAGGTAGAAAAAACAACGCACCGATACAGAAAGTAGCCGAAAAAAGAAAAAGCGGTGATCGAAAAATTGTGGTGCGATAGGGCATTTATGGCATGACCTATAAAAGCACAAAACACGAATGGAGAAGACTCATTGTGACTTTGTGCAAACCAGATCCAAATGATAAAACTTAGTGCGAGCCGGTGATTCTGAGGTGTTCACTTAAGATTCAGAGCAACCCTTTTCGAATTTAGCAAGATGGCACCCCTGAAGCTTGGAGATCCCAGTCGGGTCGTAAGGAAAATGCGAAGTGATGCAAGGTCTGCACATGACATAGAAACCGATGGAACAAACCTAAAGCAACCTGAAGGAGTGGTGGATGTTGATGCCATTCCATCCCTAGTAATCAAACCAGTTAGTCTAACTATCATAGAAGAACAGGAACAACAAAATCAGGCAGCAAAAGAAATGGACATCGACCCGCAAAGCGAACAACAAAACCCTAGAACAGAGAAAAAACTCGCGCAACAAACCGGGTTAGGAGCAGCACAATCACATGAATAGTTGAATGAGGAAGATGATGAATGGACAAAATCTGATGAGTCTAGGAAACAGACAAAAGAAGGGCAACACCTTGCAATAGTGCAAATGACACAGTCAAAGGAACAAGTGTAGGTTGAAGATATTACAAACCAGCATAACATAGACACTGAAGAGGAATACGACAATGAGGAAGAAAACCAAGTGGAAATAAGGGCCATCAGAAGGGAAAAATAAGTTAAGGGAAAATTCTGCAGCTCTAAGAAGACTGAGAAAGCAGAAGGATCTCACACAATCATTGCCACAGATACATGGAGTTAAATTATTGGATGACATGGTAGGATTTGTGAATAAATGGAAGTATGTTGACCATGATGTTGCAGACATGGGGAAGTTTCCTGAGTTTGTGCAACAAGTTTACATGGAAAGTAAAGGAGAAGGTCCATTAGGAGATCCCATACTGGAGCCAAAAAAATGGATTGCAGGGCTATACAACACATGAATTATGAATTTGTTAGAGATTCCTCACTTTGGGAGAGGAAAGGATGTGAATGCATGTGTCAAACAGTTACTAGCACTGGTACATGGAGGAATATTATGGATGGATAGACATGTATCCATAGATGTGGACTTAATTGTTGAAATCACACGATTAACTACAGATGGAGGAAAACCAGAGTGGTACTTGAATGACAAAACAAAGGAAAAAGCCATGGAAGACGAGATAAAGAATAAATATGGGACTGGTAGAGGATTTATGGGAATAGTTATAGACAAATAAATGAATCGAAAACTAGGTTTGCGATAAAACTGATGGCATGCAAACTCTTGAGGAAATATTGCAAAGAGTAAGCTCCCGCAAGTGTAATAGCAATAGTCACATAGTGCACAAAGTTAAGTGTACTTAGTTGGGCTCCATATCTACTAAACTTGTTTTTGGATGATTGCAAGGATGCGTAGGACCTCGGTTCAGAATTTCATTATCCATGGCTAATCATACTGATAGAATTGATTGGATGGGGAGAACCAAAGTACAATGTATTTTACCAGAAACTAGGGAAATGTTGTGGAGCAAAATACACAACCTTATGGAACACTTCAAATCCAAAGAAAAGGAAGGTGAATGCTAGCATTTTCTCCATGTTATATGATGAGATGCAGGAGAAGTTGGCAAACACATGGAGAATACCACCAAAATTTGTGAGAGAGAATCAAGGAATAGTTAATTTTCAAACTTCAAGGCAAAACATATGGATCCAGGCTAAGAAAGATCCTTAAAAGGAATGGTTACAGTTGAGATATTATGTCACAAGGGAAGAAATACAATGAGCTTTGAAGGACTGACTTGAAGAGTGGAAGGTGCCAGTAATCCCAAAGAAAGTACAAAAATATAAACAAAAAGTAGAGAGTGGACCTTCACAATAGTCAAGCAACCCAACAACAAACACAAGGAAAGCGACAGAGCGCACAAAAGAAACAAGGGGTAGCACAACAACTAAAAATCCAAGGCAGAAAAACATTATACCAAAAGATTCAATTCAGGAAAAGGAGCGCGCGGAAGAAATAAATGGAGGAACATAGCCCGATACCAATATTCCTATGCATGAGGAAATAGGAGGTGGAAATTTCTTAGATTTGGATATGCCAGTTCAAACTACGTAGACAGAGACACTGCCAAGGAAAAGAACAATGTTGCAGATAGCAGGACAACGAAGAAAATGAAGGGACATAAGGACATTCCTCATCTTACATTTACAGAGGATGATGCAAAATTAGTAGCAGAAAAGGTGCAAGATCGCATGACGAAAGCTTGATATGATGCTGAGAAGCAGAGGGAGGAAATGGTGAAGAAATTGACAGAGGTCAAATATGCATTGGAACAATTACACCTTACGACAACACATCAAAAATATCAAGCACAACAACAACAAACCTCTCAGGAAAGTATAATTCCAGAACAAGAGACAGTACAGACCATAGTTACGGGGAGTGAAAATTTATGTATCACCTAGGGGATGTTGCAGGTAGATGAAGCTACAATGAAGATACCACTAAAGGATATAGATCATATGGACTCGGAACTACCCAAGATTCCAACTAAAGCATTGTACAAACTACAAATAAGTGTCGTGCGGGAAATCTAGTCAAGGGCCCATGCAGCTACCACAAGCTTACAATTGGCCAAGGAAGTAAATAATACTCTGGAGATAACTCTTAACCAGGTGCAGTTTGCGAGGGATGAACACGTTGAAGAAGTATTTAAAACCATTTTCGACAGAGCACAAGGAGAGAATATACCCACAGAGGGTAAAATTGAGAAAATAACACAAGCTATGGATACTTACAGGATCCAAATTACAGGGTTGATAGAACTCCTAACACCTAGTACTCCACCATAAATAAGAATACAAAGAGAAAAGGAGGTTATAGGTCATACAGAAAGTGTTGCGCTCGTAATACAGGAAATAATAGAGCTTTATAATAAGAGCGCACAATTATGGACAAACCTTCAGGAGGATGGGAAACTTCAGTAGCTGGACCAAAAAGAAGAAAGGATAAATATTGCAATGCAAGAACTGAAGTAGAAGCAAAAAACTATGACAATACCTGACAGACTGAAAAGTGCACAAGAGATGAAGAATTTGCAGGTACAACTTAAGTCCATACAAGTAGATAAGCAGTCAAGATAGGCTCAGTTAGAACCATTACAATAAGGAGAAGAACAAGTGCTCACTGAGATTGACGTAGCAAAGGGTCAAATTGAACAAGTTGGCTTGGAGAGTGGGGAAATCTTGAAGGAACATATTACTGCACAGACCGTGGGGATTATAGTAGAAAAGAACGTGTAGATAAAATCTCAAGTTGAAGAAAATACAAACATGTTTTAGGTGCTCGAGAAGTTAATACATAAAGCACACACTAACTGAGTAACTCGGGACGAGCCACGGGTGAGTGTTGGCACAAACAAATTTGGAGAAAAGTGTGGTAATTAATGAAGGCAGTTAGATAATGGACCATAGAAGGAGCGCGCGCTGGAAAACCTGGAAAAGTAGCACTGAGAAACCAGGAAAGTCAAAGAAAGGAAGAAAGATGCAGATCAACGAGGAAAACGGTTGGATTTTGGACTAGCCATGATCAAGGAGTTAGAAAGTGGATAAATCTAATCCACATAGGGTTACCGAGTTAGGGTTTTTGTCAATTTTGTAACGGGTAACGAACCCCTTATTGTAATATAAATATAGTGTTGTGAGATAGCAGAGAGATATACCAGTGTAGATATATGTGATAGAGATATGAACCGATAGAGAGAGATATGAGCAGATAGACAAAGGTATGTTAGATCAATCATTGTAATCGAGGGTAAGGTCATAGATCATGGAATGTGGAGCTTATTGTGATCCTTCCAGGCTCACATGTAATGCGTACAACATTGTAACCTTGATGCAGAATAATAAAAGAGCCAAGAAAGCCAAATATTTGTGGACATAGCCCAAGGGGGTGAACCACGGTAAAGTTTGTCTCTGTGTGGAATGATTATTTTATTTCTTGCAATTTTTTAGTTATGATGAATGGATTATTCTGTCAGTAGTAAAATGCAACACACAATAGAGTAATTAGGATAATTGTTGCATAATAAACCCTAAATGAATGCAACTACCTATTGAGTGGTAGATTTGAGATATAATGATGTGTTGATGTAATAGAATATTAAATCTGATGTGTTTTGAGGTAGAAGGAATGTCTCTCATCCCCACAAAAGTCTCCCTTCCAAGACTGCAGACATATGGGTCCTATAATCACCCATAAGCCATCTCGAGTGAGACTGCATTGTGCACTTTGTGCACAATGTTTCCTTCTAGTCTTCATAAGGGCTGATGGTTTGCAGGGTTTTGTTGGAAACCTAAAGTAGAACCCGGATTAGCACGAAAAGCTCCAACACCGACTTGCTGGCTCCATAAAGCTTGATACCGCATGGTCACAAGGTCCACCTTTGTTTTCACTCTTCGGGCAATATTTAAACCCTCAAAAGTATGACAATATGTAATAGAAAATATCAAATAAGATGACTTATAAAACTTCTTCTCAGTCTTGAAATTTGTCAATTGTGCAGTAATTTCATTCAAAATAATCTTTGCCCAGTCAAAGATTGTGTTTTCATGAATTTCAAAATGCAGTATATACAATGCCAATCAGAAAATAGTTTCTATAGAGTCTTGGCCAACAATTCAAGTAAATAACTAAACAATTTCTTTATAAGGATTTTTTAAACAACTTACTTGAATCCTGGATATATCTTCTAGCATTGATGTAGGGTCATGTAGATATTCTTGAAGAAGCTGAATTCCATTATTTTTGCTTTTTAGAAAATTCCTAGCTTCCTCCCCTTTGTAAACCGAGTTCGGCTCCGACAATTTTAGCATCTCCCTAAATATTGAAGGTGCCAAAGAAATAGGAGAATTGCTTTGCAAAGTGATGACCCTTTTGTTCTGGATAAACTTGTCGATGCACTAGGCGACAATATCCTTGCATTCAAAGACTTATGGGACGCAACATGCACTAGGCGAGAACTATCCCTAAAGTTCACACCTTATTGCTTTCTTTACCCAACATATTTGAATAGTACCAATACGACCGAGACCAATGATAATTTTGGTCTTCTCTAGCAAATAGGTTAAAGGTATCTCCACAAAACTATTTTTTTCTAATGACTAACTTTGTGGAGCTGGCCAACTTCTCTTGTAATATTACTTTGCACATTAAAATGATTTGAAGTTAGATTTTCTTTTGATGGAAACATTAACTCAAAATAAATATGACTAACCTCTATATAAGTACAATTAATTAACAATCATTTTAGAAATGAATTTAGTAGTTAAGTCTGCAAGGATAACATTAAATGTGACATCGAGAAATGTGAAGCAAGGGACATGTGATGGCGGTGATTTAGAGTGAGCGATTAGAATGAAAAAGCAAGTCCATGAGTCTGAAGATCCGAAAGTCCAAAACTTCAAGTAGATGAAACGACTAAGTGTTGAAATATGTCGGGTGGATTGTGGGAGAAGTGGAGGTATAACATGTAGGCCCGCGAGTCTACAAGTTTCAAAGTCCGCAATGGAAAAATAAACTAAGTGTTGGCATGTTTACGGGCTGAGTGTGCTTGTCATTGATGGCAAGAACAATAACAACGATGGTATGGTTATATGCAAGAATAATAGCGACGTGGGCAGGGTTACAGTTGGGAGATGATGATGGAAAACAGGCAAGCAAGGAAGATCAACAGCAATGATGGCATAGACATCGATGGCAAACAGGAAAGCAAGGACGATCAACAACGATGATGGCATGGCAAGATCATAAGTGTAACAATGAAGAACAACAATGATCATTGGATCCCATTTAGAATTCCCGATGACCGTCAAATTTGAATTCTGATAGGAGGAGCGCGCAGTAGAAGAGAACAATTTTCATGCATTAGATCTGAGCCCGAAGACCGACCATCGTTGGATCCATAAGAAGGAGCAAAATATTTACGTGCAAGATGAAGTGGGCCTACAAAATCCTGAAAGCAGGAGGGTCGTCCATCTTCAAGAAGGACACATGGCGAGCGATTGGAATTTCACTGACTGGAAAGTCAAAGGAAGGAAGTGCTCTATCCTTCCAACTCGCGATATGTGAAATCACGATAAGATCTGGGCTGTCAGATATGGAGTTAATACGAAGGACTAGCAGCCGTTAGATCCAATAGAGATGTAAGGAGGATAAGCCCAGAAATCATCCAACACTCCAAAGTTGTGAAGGAATCATGGTCGTCCATCAAAGACAGTCGTGGATCGTTGGATCCAGAGGACACGAGGCTAAAGTTTGGCATTTCACCGACTGAAAGGTCAAAGGCACGAAGTGCTCTATCCTTCCAACTTGTGAAACACGAAATGGCGAAATGATTTGAGTTGTCGGATCAAGGACAAATCTGGACCATCGATCCAAGAAGGACAAGTGGCTAAAGATAAGCATTTCGCTGACTGAAAGGTCAAAGGAACGGGGTTCCCTAGCCTCTCGAACTCACGATATACGAAATCGCGAAATAATCCTAGTAGTTGGATCAAGGACAAATCTGGGTTGTCAAATCTAGGAGGTGAATGTGGCAGACCACGTCATAAAGGAAAGGTGGAAGACTACGTGGCACGATAAGACAACGACAAGTGTCAAGATGATTCGGCATTTCAAGAACCTGGAAATCACAATTCTGAGTGACACGTGGCAGCCACATGGATCATGTCATGTCATCGAGTGACGTCACTCCGAGAGTTTTAGCATCAACACTCCCCCAAAGTCCCAAAAGCTGAAGTTCCAGGGCGGAGGATAGTCATCCAATCACCATGGATCAGCGACCGTTGATCTAAAGAGCGAAGCGCTCAAATGAGTAACTAGTAGTCATAAGTCGTGGTCACACTGGAGAGCAAAGCTAGAGAAACTAAGCTCTTTTTCAGGGTTTCGTAGATCACGACTTGGAGAGTCGAGATGCCTCATCATGGGATTCCCAAAATCGCGAGTTGCGAAAGTGCTTGGTCACAGCCGCTGGTCACGAGAAGGGAAGGAGCTAGTCTAGCTACGCTCCTCTTTGGGGTTTCGAAGATCACGACTTGGAGAGTCGAGATGCCTCGCAACAGGAATTCGCGATATGTGAAATCACGAAATGCCTTTTTTTGATTAGGTTGTGGTCACCGCTTGAGGTCACTTGTGAAAGGAAAGGGCTTAACTAGAAAGGCTAAACGCCCACTGTGAAGTTTTCCTCGGGAAGAGAGAAGGAGAAAAATGCATGAACGTGCAGAGGTTCTCTTAGTAACGGCTAGGACGAAAATTTTGGACTGCCAGAGAATTCAAGGAGCTATAGGGTGACTGCCAGGGGAGATGAGGAGTCTCGAGGCATCTATCAGTGCAATGAAGACTGATCATAGAGACGATTAACAGATGCAAGAGAGGATGAAGAGTCTGGACTGCCAGAGAATTTGAGGAGCCGTAGGGTGATTTCCAGGGGAGACGAAGAGTCTCGAGGCATCTGCCAGTGCAATGAAGACTGATCATAGAGACGATTGACAAATGCAAGAGAGGACGAAGAGTCTGGACTGCCAGTGAAGCTAAGGAATCTTAGCATAACGCCCAATGATGATGAACGCATGGGGGTAACCACCAGAAAAGATGAAGAGTTTCCATGATGATCACCAGAGGACTCGACATAAGAAGGTGATGCAAAACAAAGAAAAGTAGAGAGATGCTTGAGGGAACAAGAGGGTGGAAAGGTGGAGTGGCAGAAAACAACCCGATGAGTAGAACCGTGACATTGTGAAGAGCATGCAAAGGCATTGCGCATGGAGGAAGAAGAAGGTACACATATAGTATAAATACGCAAACATAGAAGACATGGGGGTTGTTGTTGTGAGTGATGCATGCGTGTAGAAGCATGATGTGCAGGAGCTGAAGTACAGAAGAAGAAAAGAACAGAGATTCATATCTGAGAAAAGAAGAGAAAGTTGAGGTGTGCATGCAGAGATAGAGAAGAAGATTAAAAATCTCAAAAGGATGCAAGCAGGAAGACACTGATGCAGGTAGAACATGGCAGTTTATCATAACAGTGATGAGACTGGTAAGCCATTGATGAACATTATATCACTGTAATAGGTTTTTGTAGCAAAGATTTATATTTCAGGGTGGCTGGGAGGTGCTAGGGAGGATTGTTTTCCTCAGATGTTCAAGTGGGTGCTTGAACACAGGGAGTTGTAGCTTCCATCTGGTTGTAGCCAGAAAAACCAGGGTTGCAGGGTGGTGCAAGGAAGAACATTGGTTCTCTGTTATACAGGTTGGTGCTTGTGTGACTGGAAGTTGGTGCTTCCATCCAATTGGTGTTGGAACACTTAGGGAGTTGTTGCTTCCTTCTAGTGGGTGCTAGAGAAACCAGGAAGTAGGTGCTTCCTTCTAGTGAGTGCTAGAGAAACCAAGGAGTTGGTGCTTCCTTCTAGTAGGTGCTAGAGAAAACAGAGAGTTGGTGCTCTCAGCGAGTTGCAGCTCGCAAAACAGAGGTTGTAGCCTTACAATGAGTTGGAGCTCATAAGTATGATAATGTACATAATGTAAAGATTACTTATCATATAAAGAAGAAGAGGTTTTTACCCTTTATGGATTTCCTCAGGAAATATTTGTCTCTGTGTATTTCATGTGTGTGAATGATGTTGAATGTTCTATTGATTACTTCCTTGCATTATTGTGATTGTCATGAAGTGCTTTGTAAGGAGTTTAAAATGAGCATAATTGTTTAAGCTCGGTAACAACTGATTCACCCCCCCCNNNCCTTCTCAGTTGTCCAAGAATTGGTATCAGAGCAGGTTCCTTTTATCTAAAGGTAGATCCTAGAGCTTAAACATGTCAAGCCATGAAGGAACTTCAACCAATAAGGTGTATGTGTTCAATGGAACAAACTTTGCCTTTTGGAAAGTTAGGATGAGAACCTACATAATGGCATTAGGTGCAGATGTATGGGATGTGGTAGAGATTGGTTATGTAAAGCCAGTTGTATTAGCTAAGAAGGATGACAAGCTAGAATTCAACTTCAACGCTAAGGCTATGAATGCTATTCTGAGTGGGCTTGCCAAAGAAAAATTTGTAAAAGTTATGCATTTAGAAACTGCCAAAGACATGTGGGACAAACTCATTAGCAGTTATGAAGGTAATGAGAAGGTAAAATATGCCAAGATTCAAACCTATAGAGTACAGTTTGAACAACTACAGATGAAAGAAGATGAAACTATTGGGGAATACTTTCTGAGAGTCGAAGAACTAGTAAATGCAATGAAAGCACTTGGGGAAAAAATTGAGGAACCCTCTTTAGTTCATAAAATTTTGAGATCTCTGCCAGATAGGTTCAACCCAAAGGTCTCAGCTATAGAAGAACTTAATGATCTAAAGGCTTTGGCTTTTGATCAACTTCTAGGAACGTTGACTGCATATGAAATGATGATAGTTAAAGATAAACCCACCTCTAGAGAAGCATCATTTAAAGTAGACAAGAATGAGGATTCTAAGCTTGATGAAATTGAAGAAAAATTTGTGAGAGGACTAAAGAAAGGATCAGGCAAGTACCAAGGTAAGTTGCCCTTCAAATGTTTCAACTATGGTAATATAGGTCATTTTGCAAATAAGTGTCCACACAAGAAGAAGGACCAGAACTCTGAAGGTTAAGAGAAGTACAAATGCAAAAGATTTGATAAAAAGAAAAGTTTATGTGTAAACAATGATGACTCTTCAGAAGACACCGATAACGACTCTTCCTGTGAAGATAAGGTAAATGACTTCATGCTTATGGCCAAAGAGGATTATGATAATAAAATCATAAGATGTCATGATAATGATAAAGAAGTTGTGGTTGACATGGAAGGAGAGATGACCAGCGCTTTGGAAGAGATTGACAGACTCAGACTTAAGAACATAAAGAAAAAACAATTGTTGATATAGTTCGAGAAAGACAGTAAACAACCTGATGAAGACTTTGCCCTACTAAAAGTGGAATTAGAAGAGGAAAAGAAAATCAAGGACATTCTAAAACAACAGTTATTAGAAAAGAAGGCAAGATGTAAAGCTCTGGAAGAAGAAGTAGGGAAAACTAGGAAAGAGTTGGAGAAGTTTCAAGCCTTGTATCATCAGAATCTGTCAAGTATCAAAGCCTTGGAAGGATTGGCCACCATTTTGAATCAGGAAAGGAATCCAAAGCTGAAAACTGGTTTGGGTTATGAAGAGAGATCAATTAGTGGTCTGCCAAGAAACAAAGACTCCATCAAGTTTGTCAAATGTACAACCAATGACAACAAAAAACCTGTTGAAACAAAGGAAGACAATCAGTCACCCAGGAGGAGTAAAGAAAAAGGTGCCAAGACTGAATCTGTAGAACAAAGAAATAATGCACCCTCTGGTCAAGGAAACCATCAACATGGAAGAAATAACCCTGCTCAAAGAAGACAACCATTTTCCAGGTACAAGGATTTTTTCTATGGATATTGTTTCTACTGTTCCAACTTTGGCCACAAAACTGTATATTGTTCCTTAAGATTTAGACATGAGCAATCAAGATTCCCAAGGAATAAATGTCTGCCACAACAAAGAATGAGATATCCAAGTAACAGACAACCACAGATTGCAAATGGTCAAATTAAGTTTAGAGACATGCGACTAAGGAGGTCAAGAAATAATGAATAGCCAATGAGTAGACAATGTTACAACAATCACTTTGACCTATTGAACAATGAGCTTGAATGCTATAACTGTCATAACTTCGGCCACAAAGCTTCAAACTGCCATCTGAAGAATTACAAAACAAATCCAAGGATAAAGCTCTTAGCTAGAAATGTCAGCACATGGAAAAAGAAAGATAGTGGAAACTGTGGTCTAGCACTTTCAACTCAAAAACAAAAGGCCTCCGGGAATATAGACAGTGGATGTTCCAAGCACATGACTAGAGAGAAGCATAATCTTATGCATATAAGTAAAAGAAAAACAGGAAATGAGATCATTGAAAATGATGAACCAAGTAAAATCAAGGATAAAGGGATGGTGAGTTTGAGTAATGGACAAGGAGATGACCAAGATGTTCTGCCTGAAGATGGGCTGAAACATAATTTGCTCAATGTAAGTCAAATGTGTGACAGAGGATGTAAAGAGGTGGTCAATTCCAAAGACTGTAAGGTAAAGTCTGTAAATTAAGGACAGATAGTGATGTTGATATTGAATCCTCCCCTGCAAGTAAAAAAAGAAGAAGATTTAGATACAATAAAAGAATGTTCAGTTAGCATTTATCCCATGGAAGAAGTAGAAGAAGAATCATGTCATAAGATGGAAGCAAAAATTTTGAAGGTTGAGAAGTCAAACACCCAAAGCAAGTTCTTGAACAACTCCATGACCCTGGATAAGCTCTTGGATAGTCAGAGATCACCAAATGACAAATCTGGTATTGGATACAACAAGGAAGAAATCAATACTCCTAGGAAACCTGATATAGGTCCTTCATCTATGAAAAAGAAAAACAGGTATGAGAGTGGTTGTAATGGTTTTTTCTTGTGATTGAATATGGTCATAAAAGCCTTGGATTGTAGGCATCATGGAAGAAAAATGAAATTGCAATAATAGAGATCGATGAGAATCAATCATTGTGCGAATGGTTCTTCTACCAATATAGGTTGCAAAGGACTTGCAAACCTCTTCATCTTTCTTGAGAATTTTTTACAAGGCATCTTCTTATCGTTGCATATGAATCCTTGAAAATTGACGACCAATAATATCCTGCCTTTATCATCTTATGTGCTATAGAAGTTGGTGTGAAATGTCCTCCACATATGCCTTCGTGAAACTCCTTTATGAGTTCTTGGGCCTTGTTTTCATCTACACATCTCAATATCATGCCATCATAATTTCTTCTAAATAATATCTCGGCAACCAACACATATCGATTCAACTTCATCTTCAAAGTTCTTCTTTCCGTTGGAGTCATTGTGATAGGAAATTGCCTGGATCTTAAATAAAAGGCAATGTCGTTATACCATTCTGCACGAGATATGGATTTTCCAAGTGAGATTGAAACCACTCCATTTAAGGCATCACTATATGCAATGCATTTACACAATCATTTTCCTTTGAGTGCCTTCAAAGGCCTGATTTTGATATCATACCCCTGAATTTTACCTAGCCAATTCACCCACTTCCCTTCTCTTAATTGTTGATTCAAGAGCATTTTTACTGGCGAGGACTAAACATATGCTATGACATGAGAATTCAAAATGTAAGTGTGGAAATGTGTTACTGCTTTTACGAGAGATAAGCATGTTTCTCCAATTCTTAATATCTTAGCTCATAGTCATGGAGGGTTTTACTCAAAAAAATTATCGGTAACTCTTCACCCTTAGCATTTCTCTGTGTGATGACTGAGGCCACAACACTTTCTATAGCGAAGGAATACATGATAAAATTTCGCTTGAAATCTGGACTAATAAGTACACGCACGATAGTGATTGCTTGCATTAAGCCTCATCCTGATCCCGATGAGAGGTTAGTTAATGAAAAATGAGTGGTGGTTGAAACCTCAACTCACTCCATAAATAGAAGGCGTGGAGGGTCTAGCCGTGGAGATGAAACTGTCAGCATGAGGTACATCAGTGGATGGTTCTTCTTGCAGATCCATACTGAACTGGATTTGCGTCTGACGGGAGGATACACGCATAGTCTGACAGAAGAAGGCGCAGACGAAAGGCTTTGAATGGAATGGCTAGATCACACTCTTGGTAGTTGTGGGCTGATCTAAGTATAAGTAGATCAATTCAATATTTTTTTAGGGTCGTCAACTGGTTGAGCAAAGCTCCCTACTATGTAATTTTTTATGCCAGAGTTGTTCTATGGTTATGTATATGATTTGAGACTTTCGCATTAATAGAAGTCAGTTCCTTTCATCTTCTTGTGTAAACTATGCTGAAACACTCAGGCATGGAGGATCCATTCGAGGGTTGTAGTTGTATTGCAATGTAGGTTTGATTATAATGTTGATGTGACCTGTTCCAATACTTTTTCTTTGTTATCTTATTTCCCCTTATGCTCGGGCATGGAGGATCTAGTCAAGTTGTTGTAGTTGCATGGTAATGGAGGTTTGATTATTATGCAGTTGTGATATATTTCAGTGTCTGAAAGTTGAGTTCAAGAGTGCTTTTGAGCCTGAGTTTTTCTTCACCAAGCTGCTTGAAAGTCAGATGCTCATGGAAGACTTGTCCACCTTTCTCACTAAGTCTTCCTTTTGCTCACCTTTAATCTTAAATCACTAATTGAAGTTAACGAGGACCTCATTTCTCTATGCATTGCTTGTCCAGTTTCTATGTTAAAACATTCTTGTACTGAGTTTTGTCCATTTGACCTCCATTCATAAAACCAACATCCACCAAACATTTTGATGGGTACTGGGATTATCCTCTTGCAATCTAAGGGTGACTCTTAGTGCTAACATTCATGGCGTCGTTGTCAGGGAACAAATTGAAGACATTTCCCCGGGATTGAATGACAAAGAAATTTTGATTCTGAAGGTGCATCATAAATCAGTAACTTGAAGATTGCAACTTGCACCTCGCGACTCCATTGTTTCAGTTGTGGCTCCCAAAGGCAAACACATGAGGTCTACTCCACATCTACCTCTGGAAATCACATGAAGCTAGCCTAGAGAGGATTATCAAGAAAGGAAATCTTTCTCAAGAAGGCTTTTAGTTGTTGTTCCAGATTGAAAAGCTCCCTGGGAAGAACGACATTGCAGAGATCCAATTTTAGATGGTGAACTGAAGTTGGACACATTGTTCTGATTGCTCATTTTTCACCATGGTGACTCCATTGTTCGAAAATCTATTGGTGACTCCATTGGTTTTAAATGGACGAGATTTTATCTTAGAGGTATGCTTTTTGTGATTTTTCAAGGATAGTTGGTTTCCCTAGTCCAGAGCCTAGTTGAGATGAATGGGAAAGTAGCCTTCCTAAATTTCGAGGAGAAGAGTGAGAGGTACTAGCTGAACATTTGCTGGATTTTCATAATTTTATTCATCAATTTCATATCATGCATGAAGATGTTCAGATTAAGCTTTTCATGTATTCATTAGAGGGGATTGCTCGTGATTAGGGTCGATCTATTCCCATTGCAAGCATCAACTCTTTGACAGGTTTTCATGCAACTTTCAATTCGTTTTGTAAATATTATTTTTCAGCTGAGTATCTTTATGAAAACTGTTGTGATGAGTTTTTTTTACTTCATAATGATTCTTCTAGTCACGAAAACCAGATGTGTGATGAAGCATTTATTGTGGAAGAAAACATTTGCCATGAAGATCAAGAGGCATTGAATGATATTCACTATGATAGAAATAACATAGAAACGTCTGTCATCATATCAGATGTATTTGTTGTTTTAAATGTTCACGAAGATCAACATCTCTCTTTTGAATATTCGGATGACAAAGAGCAAGTGTATTCTGCATTAGATATTTCTCCTGACTGCGAAGTTGATATAGATGATAAGCTAGTTAAAAGAACTAGGGAAGATTTCTCTTTGTTTTTTCCTAGCTTTTCAGAAGTGAAGGAAGATTTTGTTTGCTACTCTTGCGAAGAAAATGCAAAGGATATTTCTGTTCTTGAAATAGATGTTTTTGGCAGCCTTACTTATGATGAAGAAGTTATTTCAAATACTGACCAAGAGCAGTCAACTTTTGATGAATATCCCAGCGAAGATGAAGAAGAGCAGAGTTTTTTCATGACTTCTTTGGAACCTCGTAGCATGGTTCCTGTATATGATGATTATGAATCTGATCCTTGGGAGGGCCATGAAGGGAGAAAAGGAAAAGCTAAATGTCCATCTTATCTCTTATCCACTGCTTGTAAATGAGAAAATATCACCTGGGATTAGCCAACTTGTGTCAATCCTTTATCTACCTGTACACTCTGTGACCTGTTCCAGTACTTTTTCTTTGTTATCTTATTTCCCCTTATGCTGAAGTGCTCGGGCATGGAGGATCCAATCGAGTTGTTTTAGTTGCATGGTAATGGAGGTTTGATTATTATGCAGTTGTGATATATTTCAGTGTCTGAAACTTGAGTTCAAGAGTGCTCTTGAGCCTGAGTTTTTCTTCACCAAGCTGCTTGAAAGTCAGATGCTCATGGAAGACTTGTCCACCTTTCTCACTAAGCCTTCCTTCTGGTCACCTTTAATCTTAAACCACTGATTGAAGTTAATGAGGACCTCATTTCTCTATGCATTGCTTGTCCAGTTTCTGTGTTAAAACATTCTTGTACCGAGTTTTGTCCATTTGACCCCCATTCATAAAACCAACATCCACCAAACATTTTGATGGGTACTGGGATTATCCTCTTGCAATCTAAGGGTGACTCTTAGTGCCAAAATTCATGGCGTCGTTGTCAGGGAACGAATTGAAGACATTTCCCTGGGATTGAATGACAAAGAAATTTTGATTCTGAAGGTGCATCATAAATTAGTAACTTGAATATTGCAACTTGCACTTGGCGACTCCATTGTTTCAGTTGTGGCTCCCAAAGACAAACACATGAGGTCTACTCCACATCTACCTCTGGAAATCACATGAATCTGGCCCAGAGAAGATTATCAAGAAATGAAATATTTCTCAAGAAGGCTTTTAGTTGTTGTTCTAGATTGAAAAGCTCCCTGGGAAGAATGACATTGCAGAGATCCAATTTTAGATGGTGAACTGAAGTTGGACACATTGTTCTGACTGCTCATTTTTCACTATGGTGACTCCATTGTTCGAAAATCTATTGGGGACTCCATTGGTTTGAAATGGACAAGATTTTAGCTCAGAGGTATGCTTTTTGTGATTTTTCAAGGACAGTTGGTTTCCCTAATCCAGAGCCTAGTTGAGATGAATGGGAAAGTAGCCTTCCTAAATTTCGAGGAGAAGAGTGAGAGGTACCAGCTGAACATTTGTTGGATTTTCAGAATTTTATTCATCAACTTCATATCATGCATGAAGATGTTCAGATTAATCTTTTCATATATTCATTAGAGGGGATTGCTCGTGATTGGTGTCGATTTATTCCCATTGCAAGCATCAACTCTTTGACAGGTTTTCTTGCAACTTTCAATTCGTTTTGTAAATATTATTTTTCTGCTGAGTATCTTTATGAAAACTGTTGTGATGAGTTTTCTTTACTTCATAAAGATTCTTCTAGTCACGAAAACCAGATGTGTGATGAAGCATTTATTGTGGAAGAAAACATTTGCCATGAAGATCAAGAGGTGTTGAATGATATTCACTATGATAGAAATAACATAGAAACGTCTGGCATCATATCAGATGTATCTGTTGTTTTAAATGTTTATGATGATCAACATCTCTCTTTTGAATATTTGGATGACGAAGAGCAAGTGTATTCTGCAGTAGATATTTCTCCTGACTGCGAAGTTGATATAGATTATAAGCTAGTTAAAAGAATTAGGAAAGATTTCTCTTTGTTTTTTCCTAGCTTTTCAGAAGTGAAGGAAGATTTTGTTTGTTGCTCTTACGAAGAAAATGCAGAGGATATTTCTATTCTTGAAATAGATGTTTTTGGCAGCCTTGCTTATGATGAAGAAGTTATTTCAAATACTGACCAAGAGCAGTCAACTTTTGATGAATATCCCAGCGAAGATGAAGAAGAGCAGAGTTTTTTCATGAATTCTTTGGAACCTCATAGCATGGTTCCTGTATATGATGATTATGAATCTGATCCTTGGGAGGGCCATGAAGGGAGAAAAGGAAGAGCTAAATGTCCAGCTTATCTCCTATCCACCGCTTGTAAATGAGAAAATATCACATGGGATTAGCCAACCTACGTCAATCCTTTATCTACCTATACACTCTGAGAACACCAAACAACAAGTGAGCAATAATGAAGTAAAGAAGGTAATTTCTTACCAGTTTAGCGTGCCTTATTACAAATTTTATGACCCTGTGGAGTTATATATGGAGTTGAGTTTTCCAAAATCTTTGGAGCCTACAAAATTATTCATCTTGTCATCATTTGGGGGTATTGTCAGTGTTCCAAAACATGTTTTCATTCTGTTGTCATACTTCCCTTACCTTTTGTCGATCATTAGCAGTGAAAAGAAGAATTGTATTACCAAACAGTCTAGGTGGCTATGGTGGAAGTTTGCTTTCACCTAGCACATTGTAAAAAACAATTAGTTTAGGATTGCACATAAATAAGCTCCTCCTAGAGCACACGTGTTGTTTTATTTTTGTAAGTAGAGTAGTGTACATGTCATCATGTTGTCCTCAACAAGATGTATTTGAGATCGAATCCACAACCCAACAACTAAGGCACTGGAACTGCGCATTCTTGGCAGCTCATAGGGAGCATGCCATCCCCTATGGAGACAAATGTTATCACATATAGTTTTCAAAGGGTCGTAGGATGACCAAGTCTGTTGTCTACACAGAAGCGTCCAGATGCAACATTCAAAAGCATCCCATTTCGGGTTCGAAATACTTACAGGCGAACAGATTCAATTTTCAGCCATAGGATCTGAGCGAGAGAAAGACCAACCGCCAGATCAACAAGATTAAGTCATGACCGTCTCATCTCATCGGAGAGAAATCGACGGTGGGGAGTCATTGCGGGGATCAAAATGCAAATTAAAGTTTCTGCAAGTTGTGAGCCTGCAATTGCTCAGGATAATTGATCTTTCTAGATCAACAGATCAATGGTGGATATCGATCCTGCTATAAACGAGCATCTTCGTATTGCGGGGATCAGAAAGGAAATTAAAGTATCTTCTAGTTGTGAGACCACAATTGCTCGTGGCCATTTATATTTCAGCAAGGGACACATGTCAGGCGATCTCTTACTCTGGAAGAAAGCAAGCAGAAGTTGAGTTAGTAAAGGACTCCCGAAGTTCCGAAGCTGGAACTCCCGAAATAAATCTCGGTCGTCTAAATCAAAAGGCGACGCGTCACCAGATTTCTCACTTCGAGAATTCAGCACTTCGGAGAATTGCGCGAGCAAGCAGGAGAAAAAGGCCCGAAGCCCGAACGCCCAAAATAAATCTCGATCATCCAAATCAAGAGGCCACGCGTCACCAAATATCTCACTTCGGGAATTTCACACTTCAGATAATTTCACGAGCAAGCGGGAGAAAAAGGCCCGAAGCCCAAACTCTCGAAGTAAATCTCGACCGTCCAAATCAAGAGGCCACGCGTCACCAGATCTCTCACTTTGGGAATTCGACATTTCAGAGAATTGCGCGAGCAAGTAAGAGAAAAAGGCCTGAAGCCTGAACTCCCAGAATAAATCTCGGTTGTCCAAATCAAGAGGCCACGTGTCACCAGATCTCTCACTTCAGGAATTCGGCTCTTCGAAGAATTGTGCGAGCAAGTAGGAGAAAAAGGCCTGAAGCTCGAACTACCAAAGTGAATCTTGATCGTCCAAAATAAGAGGACACGCGACGCCAAATATCACAGTTCAGGAATTCGACACTTCAGAGGATTGTAAGAGCTATGCATTGAAAAGGCTCAAAGCCCGAACTCTCAAAGTATTTGTGAGTCGTTGAGCTTTGCAGCGGGAAGCAGGGTCCATCCAAGAGTGGTGCGTGGCAACAAAAGTGGGGCTTTCCTAGATCGCATATTGATGACCACACTTCATTGCAGGGATGAAACATGCTCGAACGGTAAAATTATTGAGCGGTCCCGCAACTAAAACCACGGTATAACAAAAGAGCTACGTGGCAGATGGTGGTGAATTGCGGGCTCAAAAGTGGTGTGAATCCAAACCACCTTTGACAATCTCGCAATCACATGCTTATATAGCGACAAATCTGAGAGCAGTGCGTGGCAGCCCCCTGAGGAGTTAAGCCGCATCCCAATACCGATGAGAGATTAGTTAATGAAAAAGGAGTGGTGGTTGAAACCTCGACTCACTCCATAAATAGAAGGTGTGGAGGGTTTGTATGTGGAGACAGAACTATTAGCACGAGGTACATCAGTAGACGGTTTTTCTTGCAGGTCCATACTGAACCAGGTTTGCGTCTGACAGGAGGATACATGCACAGTTTGACAGAAGAAGGCACAGACGAAAGGCTTTGAATGGAATGGCTAGATCACACTCCTGGTAGTTGTGGATTGATTTGAGTATAAGAAGATTAGTTCAATATTTTTTTAGGGTCGTCAACTGGTTGAGCAGAGCTCCCTACTATGTAATTTTTTATGCCAGAGTTGTTCTTTGGTTATGTATATGATTTGAGACTTTCGCATTAATAGAAGTCAGTTCCTTTCATCTTCTTATGTAAACTATGTTGAAACACTCGGGCATGGAGGATCCAGTCGAGGGTTGTAGTTGTATTGTAATGTAAGTTTGATTATAATGTTGTTGTGACTTGTTCCAATACTTTTTCTTTGTTATATTATTTCCCCTTATGCTGAAATGCTCGGGCATGGAGGATCTAGTCAAGTTGTTGTAGTTGCATGGTAATGGAGGTTTGATTATTATGCAACTGTGATATATTTCATAAGTTCAAGAGTGATCTTGAGCTTGATTTTTTCTTCACCAAGCTACTTGAAAGATGGATGCTCATGGAAAATTTGTCCACCTTTCTCACTAAGTCTTCCTTCTACTCACCTTTAATCTTAAACCACTGACTGAAGTTAATGAGGACCTCATTTCTCTATGCATTGCTTGTCCATTTTTTGTGTTAAAACATTCTTGTACTGAGTTTTGTCCATTTGATATCCATTCATAAAACCGACATCCATCAAACATTCTGATGGGTATTGGGCTTCTCCTCTTGCAATCTGAGGGTGACTCTCAGTGCTAACAAAAGGCATTCTGAGTATCTGAAGTCCACTCAAATCTTTGATCCCTTTTTAACAATAGATTTATCGGTTTGACAATACTTGCATAATCAGGGAAAAATATTATCACGAAGTTTATTTTCCGAAATAATGATTGTACCCCTTTCTTTGAAGATAAAGGATTCAGTTCGTTGATGGCTTTGATTCTTTTCGAATCAATGAAAATTCCTTCTCTGCTCACAATGTGTCCAAATAACTTCCCTTCAAATACAATGAACAAACATTTATTTGGATTTAGAGAGATCCCATATGACCTACACCTTTCAAAAACTTGTCTCAAATGATGAATATGTTCTTCTCTTGCTTTTTAATGAACAATTAAATCATCTTGGTAATCTGCCATAAATCCCCCTATCAAGTCTTTGAATGTGTGATCCATAGCCCTTTGAAAAGTAGCTTGAGCATTTTTTAAACCAAAGGGCATGCATACATATGCATATGTCTCCCAAAGTGTTATGAAAACCATCTTAGGACTATCTTCTTCTACAACCAAAACTTTATTATACCTAGAAAATCCATCTAACATGGACATACATGCAGACCCAATGACTTGTTGAAAAATAAATTCCATGTTAGGCAAAGGATAGTTATCTTTATGCTTACTTTATTTAAATCTCTAAAATCAACACACGACCAAATTTCTCCAGTCTTTTTCCTCGCCACTATTGGATTTGAGAGTCAATCTGAACGTCTAATGGGATATATAATTCCAACTTTTTTTAGTTTCTCCAGCTCTGCTTTTATCAGTGGCTTCAACTTGGTATTCATCATTCTAATTTTCTGCTTGAAAGGCCTTGTCCCTTCTCTTAATGGTATAATATGTTGGAATATGGATTTGTCATATTCTTTCAGATCATCATAAATCCATGCAAATACATCAACATATTCTTTGAATAAGGAAGTATGTCGATCAATTTTTTAAGTCGTACCATCAATCCCAAGATTTACATATTTTTGGGAATCCTCAGTTCCAATATTTATTTTCTTTGTTTCTTGCACCTTTCGAGTTGATACTTCTTCTTTGAGATTCTTTGCTTGATCATCTCTTGTAAAAAGAGAGTTTGATTTTACATAGTCCTTTGAAATAGAGGAAACATTATTGTCATTCTCCTCAAAATCATTTTCATTAGCCAATAAATCATTCAATTCTTCATCATTTTCAAATACCTGAAGGTATTCATGATTGTCGGGCACCGAAGGTCTGAAAATTCTTTTGACTTGAAATTAATTTTACTTTGAATGTCATCTGGATTAGATAATGAAGTAGCAAGGGCCAATGAATTCACTTTTTTATTTTTCTCTCTCGGGACAAAAGATATATTGAATGAACAAAAACCTTCCATTAATTCATTTACCCTTTTGACATATAACTCAAGTTTTTCCTTCCTGATTTTTATATCTTTGAATGACTTGATTTATAATCAATTCAGAGCCGCTAGTTATAATCAAGTGTTCCATGTTCATCTCCAATGCTAGGATCATCCCTTGAATAAGTGCTTTATACTCTGCTTCATTGTTAGTACATGAAAATTCCAATATGATAGCATGTGGATATACAACTTTATCTGGACTTTTAAGTACAATTCCAGCCCCGCTCCTTGAGATTGAACATGCACCATCAAATGACATTCTCCAGTATCTGGTGAAAGAAACATTTTCTTGTTTCAAACTTTCAAATTGCTCCAAATTAAGTATAGCATAATTTCCAATATTTGCATCATTTCATTGTCTTTCTTTTTGAATGAAAATGTTTTTTTGGGCTCACAAGGAACTTTCAACATTGTCCCATCTTTTTTTGGTCGCATCGTGCAACTACCATCATTCATTATGAAACCACCTATCATTGAAGACCAATCTCGTTTGAGGACTACTCCATATGTTGGGGGAAGATTGACCACTATGATAGTGAACACAGTGATAATATGGGGGGCAACGGTAATCCAAGCATAAAAGTCCTTGATTTCTCCATAGGTTGGTACTTTTATGGAATCAATTGCATAAATGCTTTCTCTCGTTTCATAATATTTGGTACAACTCATACCGAGTACTTCCATCACTGCCAGAGGCATGATATTATCTGTTGCTACGGAATCTATCAAACAACTGTGGAGTACAACATCATGGTTTTCAATTGAGATATAAAAGGGTGGAACTTTGCCTCTTAACTTAACAGTTGATATAGTCTAATTTTGCTTTAGATTTGTAATAACAACTTCGATTCTTCCACCTGGATCATGTAAGAGTTTGAGAATGTTTTCCCGTTGTTGCGGGATTTTTACTACTTTTGTTGATTCAGGATCTTTTTGTCGAGTGACTTATTAAAGAATCGTATTAAATGAGCATAAATAAAAGTACACCATAAAGAAGGAAAATCTCAAAAGGAAAGAGACATAAGCATGCAATATGAACACAAAGAACATGATAACGGAGTTCGTCCCTGGTGGACTACGTCTCCAGGTCCAGCTCTCAAATGGGTAGGTATTTTTATTAACTCCACAAAAGAATTGGGCAAAATGCATAAGGAAACCTCATTCTGGAGTTAAGCTATAGAATCTTTGCTCATATCATAAAACTAACACCACCACTGCGTTCGTGGCGTCATTTTACCTAAAAATGACTCTCTCCATGCCTCGATCTGAGTTGAACACTTTTTGGCCCAAGAGGCACCCTTGCCTTGGTTTGCATGCCACTGCTCCTACAATAAATGACTGGACAGATCTCGAAATCCATGACAATTCTAAAAAACTATGCAAAAATCCGTACAAATCTGTACCATACAGACGCGCTTGGTCTTCCTCTCATGCTCCTCATTCCGAAACACTGCCCGAACACCCCTTCTTATATAAATTTTAGGTGGTTATGTAATAAGTGAGATTGTTGGCGCATTGGTGGGTGGAGATAAATTTAGAGTTTGTTTTAGCGGAGGGCCCGGGATCGAATCCCGTGGACTCCGCTTTATTTGGCTGTTTACAACAGTTTTGGCGCACCTTGCCAAATTTGGCAAGCGGCCACTAAAATGGCAGATATGTTGGTTGGAATATAGGGAACAATTGTTATTTGGCAAAAGGTTCCATATATGGCGGTTGGACTATGGTCGTATGGACCAACACTTATAACCAGGGGCTGGGCCGAAGGCTGAGCCCCTTTCCTTTGGCACCTCGTTCAAACTTTAAACTCAAATATAAGTTTTACCATATTACAAATAAGGTCTATAGTATGGTGTACTGGTAGCGTGGAGTTGTTGGGCCTTTGGGCTAAAGAGGTCATGAGTTTGAATCCTATGGAAGCATAAAAAATTTACACACACCAACCATTGGAGGGTTGCCACGTGGTAGCTCGTGACTAGGCCATGTAACACCATATAATTTGTCCACGAAACTGACACATGTCATCACTTGATTTGCCCACGTGTCTACCATCATTTTTCCATGTCATCCCATGCTAACTCAACTGTATGGACATGCCACGTGTCACCTTGACGTTTTTTCTTTTGACCAAGTTTCACTTGATATTTGACTGCTTATAACTTGTGATCCGTAACTTTGCTTGAAAAGTTGTTTGTGCCGTTAGAAAGATTACGACACGCTCTTTGCGATTATACCCTTTTCACTGAGTTTTGGGAACTTGGAATTTTTTCCCTTTTGCTGTCTACTAAATCCATTATGAGCATTCTGATTTTCTTATGTGCGTTCTGAGTTGCTTCTGTGCATTCTGAGTTGTTCTTAGCCTTTTCTGGATCCTTTTTGGATCATGCCTTCCCACTGAGAGATTTTTGGACCACCAAAATCTTTCATTAATCAACTGGTAAGTGAGGTAAGAGTCCCCTCACTTTGTCCTTCTCAATCCACTTTTCCTTGCTTGGATGTGTGCCCTTTAATCCTACTCAAAGATAATCAACATCACCCCTGCGTGAAGTCCTCGTCCTTCTGTCTAGGATGATATCTTCCTATAACTCATCCAAGTACTCAGGTGCAAACTCATCAACTGAAGGTATTGAAACTTCCTCATCCTGATCCATGATCATGGGAGGCTCAAAAAGTTTCAAGTTCTCTACGTTCACAAATGAATAAATATGCATATAAGGTGGAAGATCTAAACAAAAGCAACACTGCCTCTTTTCTCCAAAATAGTGAAGGGTCCATATCGGATGGGCTTGAGTTTCTTGCCTTCACCCTTCAATCATTCCTTGCTTATGTGAAGCCATACCCGGTCTCCAACCTAGAACTGATGATCAACCATGTGCTTGTCATGCTGAGCTTTATACTATGCTTGACTCTTCTCCAATTGTTCCCTGACTGCCTGGTGTATCTGTTGAATCCTCTGGATGAACTTGCTGGCTTTGTCCTCTGTTCATTCTTCATTCACATCGACATCTCTCCCATACATCAAGTCCAAAGGAACCTTTGGTAGGTACCCAAAACATGTCTCAAAAGGTGAACTCTGAGTGGATGAATGTAAAGCTCAGTTATAAGCATGTTGTACATAGGGTATCTATTCATCCCATAACTTAGGATGCTTGTTGTAGTAGCCTCGAACCAAAAGTACCATTGTTATGTTTACCACCTATGCCTGTCCATCGGTCTATGGATGAAAAACAATGCTCCTCTTCAATTTGGTGTCCATCTTTCTCCACAAGCTAGTACAAAAATCCCCAAGGAATCGAGTATCTCGATCCGAGACAATGGATGTGGGTAATCCAAAGTGAACCCAAACATGCTGAAAGAAGAGATTAGCAGTCTGCTCAGCAATGATCTAGTCTTTACAGGGCATCAAGATACACATCTTACTGAACCTATCCACTACAACATACAAATAATCATCACCCCCTTTGATCATTGGTAAACCCCCTACAAAATCCATGGAAATGATTTCCCATGGATGGGATGGAACAGGAAGTGGTGAGTATAGCTCAAATTTTCTATTAGTGGGCTTGCAAGTAGAACACGTCACACACCCCTTTACATATTTACTTACAGTTGCTTTCATTTGAGGCCAATAACAAAATCTCTGCAAATGAGCCATAGTTTTTCCTACCCCAAAATGCCCAGACACAAGAGAAGTGTGAGCTTCTCGTATCACACAGACTCGTTCACTTGTAGGAATACATAGCTTCCCAAGATGATAGAGTAACTTTCCCTGTAGACAATAGTTCTCTACCTATGCACCATGGGTTAGCTTCTCATATACTTCTTTAAAATCTTCATTGATGGCATATTGTTCTACATAGTTATCATGAGAGAAAGAAGTATTCTTCAAAATAATAGAAGCAACAATAGGAGGTCTAGAAATCATATTGACTACCTTGTTACTTGTACCCTTATTATACTTGATTACCAAATGAAATTGTTGTAGAAAAACCATCCACCTGTAGTGATGAGATTGTTGTAGTCTGGTTTGTGCTGGAATATACTATAAGGGCTGTTGATCTGTATGTATAATTGTTTCCTTCCCTAACAAGTAATGCTTCCATTTCTTTATGCTTTGAACTGATGCATACAACTCTTTATTATATGTAGCATAATTAGCAACAGCTTGGTTAAAAGTCTTAGAGTGGTAACAGATAGGCTTACGATATTGCATCAATACTGCACCCATGGCGTGGCATCTATCTCGATCTCGAACGACTGTTCAAGATTCGACAATGCTAATATTGGTGCGGTACTGATCTTCTCCTTCAAAATGTTGAAAGATTTGTGTTGCTTTCCTTCCCACTGAAAAGTGTTCTTCACACTGGTTAAGGCATGCAAAGGAGCTTCTATAAAGAAGAAGCTGGGAATGAATCTCCTCCAATACTGGACTGCATCCAAGAAGCTCTGAATCTCGGTCACACTTTTTGGCTCAGGCCATTTCACAATTACCTCAATTTTGGAAGGATCAATCTTCAATTGTCCTCCTCCCATAATATGACCTAAGTACACAAGTGCACTCTTGCCAAATTCACATTTATACATTTTCACATACAACTTTTCCCTCTACAAAGTATCCAATACTTGTTTTACATGCCTTACATGTTCATCCCAAGTCCCGCAAAAAATAAGAATGTCATCTAAATATACAATCACAAAGTCATCCAGGAAAGGCCTGAATACATCATTCATCACACGCATGAAAGTTGCTAGAGCATTATAAATCCCAAACATCAACTAACCACTCAAACAATCCATGTTTGGTTTTAAAGATAGTCTTCCATGCATCATGTTCTGCAACCCTGATTTGATGATATCCACTGCGCAAATCCAACTTAGTCAAATAAACAACATTCTTCAATTGATCAAGTAAATCTTCTATACGAGAAAGAGGGTATCGATTTTTCACCATGATTTTGTTTAAGGCCCGGTAATGGACACACATTCTCCATGTGCCATCTTTCTTTGGCACCATCATGATCAGAGAACCACAAGGAGATGAACTGGGCCTAATGACCCCTTGATCCAATAAGCCTTGTACCTGCTTCTTGATCTCTGTCATCTCCACAACTGACATCCTGTACATGCCCACATTAGGAAGAGGAGAATCCTGTTGAAGATGTATCTCATGTTAGATTTCCCTCTTAGGAGGTAATCCATTTGGTTCCTGAAAAATATCATCATACTTAGAAACAATATCAATTAATTCCTTTTTTATGAGATGGATCACAACTTGGGAAAGCGTCGGATGTCCCAACATCTTTCTCTTTGATGACCATCAATACATATCTCTTATTAGTGGTTATGAGCCTTTTCATTTGCCCTGCACTAACAAGTGTTATATTTACCCTCATGTTGTGAGCTGTAACAATATGTTCCACTCCCCCTTTAGTAAGGTGGTATTTATTCTCATGACGAAATAATATTGCTTTTCTATCATAAAGATAAGGACTCCCCAACACTATGCCACATATATCAGGTGGTACAATATCCAAATCCACTTCATTGATCAACTTTGAAGCAATAGAAAATCTGACCCTACATTGTTTGGTGACATTGAGTTTTGATTTATCACATACGCAACCAAGAGGATAAGGCTTTGGATGTGGTTTTGTTACAAGACCCATCTTCTTGACAAGTGCTTCAGATATTAAGTTTACTTGGGAACCCAGATCAAATAATGTATCTATCTTAGTATGTTTAGATGCAACTCTTATATGAAATAACTCATTCCTCTTTCGTTCATCAATATGAGATTCACCATTGGAACTTGAACTAGCATGAAGAGAATCTTTACCTTGTACTCTAGCCGTTGTGATATTTCCTTCATCTCCTGATTCAGAATCAAGATCTTACTGCACTGTAGCAACAATCTTCGTCTTCCCCTTTCCACCAAATTGTTTTGATTTCTTTTATGGATGTAGTTTCCAACAATGTTCTTCATTGTGACCACTCCTCTTGCAATGAGTGCAAGATGGTTTTCCTCCTTCTCTCGTTACTGTAGCGGTCTTCTTGTCCTTCCTTTTAAACTTCTTGAAAGTCTTTTGTGGGAAATTGGAAGGTTTCTTCGTGGGATCTTCTTGAACATGTTTCCCCTTGTTCTCAAGGTGAGTGGCTTGCACACAAACTTCATCAAGACTAGTCGGGTTAAACAAGAGCAAATTATGACGAATATAACTATGAAGTGCGCCAATATACTTCATTAAAATTTCATAAGAATCCAAAGGAATATTCAATGCTAGAGCTTTCTTCCTAAATTCTTCTGTGAAACTTTGTACAGTCTAACCTTTACTCTGTCTCAAAGTTTATCATTCCATCAATTCTTTATGTAAATACCCTAATGGATAGAATTGCTTCCTTATCTCTGATTTAAATTCTGACCATGAGGAAAGAAGATTAACACACTTACTCATGTCTTGTAGCTTGCTCTCCCACCATACGAGAGTGGTGCCTTCCAACTGAAGAGAAGCAAATTTTACTTTAACTTCCTCTTCGTCAATATGATGAACACGACAATATACTTCAACCTGTCCAATCCAATTATCTAACTTTTCAGGATTAGCATCTCCATTAAACATAGGTAAAGAAAACTTTACATCAAGTTTTAATATTGTTTTCTTATAAGAGGCTTTATGGTTAGAATGCTTAGAGTGATGAGAATGCTCAGAGGAAGAAGAACTAGAAGATGGAGGCTCAAGAGGATCTCCTCCAGCCCCTTGATTTACTGAAGCATCATCATCTGCATGTGCTTCCTTTTTCTTCATCCTCTTCTCGTAATCTCCATACATTCGTTCGACCATTTATGACATGCGATAAAAGACCATGTGAAAGTTTTTCTCCTGTTAATCATGCTTATCCTCTTCTGCCATCTTCTTCCTTCGGGATGCACGACCAACTTCGGGGTTGAATGTCTTCAGAGTTCCTTCACCCTTCTTATGCTTGGCCCTAGTAAGCATTCATACTCGACAATTCAAGTAAAAGACGACTGCTTTGATACCAACATGATTTGGTATCTTTTCGTCAGGTGACTATTAAAGAATTGTATTAAATGAGCATAAACAAAAGTACACCATAAAGAAGGAAAAGTTTGAAAGGAAAGAGACATAAGCATGCAATATGAACACAAAGAACTTGATAACGGAGTTCGTCCCTGGTGGACTACGTCTCTGGGTCCTGCTCTCAAATGGGTAGGTCTTTTTATTAACTCCACAAAGGAATTGGGCAAAATACATAAGTATACCTCATTCTAGAGTTACGCTACAAAAGATTTGCTCGGATCATAAAAATAACACCACCACTGCGTTCGTGGCATCGTTTTACCTACAAATTACTGTCTCCACGCCTCGATTCGAGTCGTACACTTTTTGTCCCAAGAGGCACCCTTGCCTCGGTTTGTGTGCCATTGCTCGTGCAATAAATGGATGCATAGATCTCGAAATTTGTGTCAATTCTCGAAAAATGTGCAAAAATCTGTACAGACGTGCTTGGTCTACCTCTCGTTCTCCCCGTTCTGAAACATTGCCCGAAAACCCCTTCTTATACAAATTTTAGGTGGTTATGTAATAAGTGAGGTTGTTGGCGCATTGGTGGGCAGACCTAAATTTAGATTTTGTTTTAGCGGAGGTCCCGGGATCGAATCTCGTGGACTTCGCTTTATATGGTGGTTTACAACAGTTTTGGCGCGCCCTGCCAAATGTGGAGGGCGACCACTAGAATGGCGGATATGTTGGTTGGAATATAGCAAACAATTGTTATTTGGTGGAAGGTTCCATATATGGTGGTTTGAATATGGTCGTATGAACCAACACTTATAACTAGACACTAGGTCGAAGGCCTAACCCCTTTCCTTTGGTGCCCCGTTCAAACTTTAAACTCAAATACAAGCTTTACCATATTACAAATAAGGTCTATAATATGTTGTAGTGGTAGCGCAGAGTTGTGGGGCCTTTGGGATAAATAGGTCATGAGTTAGACTCCTATGGAGTCATAAAGCTTCTACACACACCAACCATTGGAGGGGTGCCACGTGGCAACCCATGACTGAGCCACGTGGCACCATATAATTTGTCCACAAAACTGACATGTGTCATCACTTGATTTGCCCACGTGTCTACCATCATTTTTCCATGTCATCCCATGCAAACTTAGTTGTACGGATGTGACACGTGTCACCATTGCAGTGGTGCCACGTGTCACCTTGACTTTTTGACTTTTGACCAAGTTTGACTTGGTCTTTTACTGCTTATGACTTTTGATCCGTAACTCTGTTTGACGAACCGTTTGCGCCGTTAGAAAGCTTGTGACGCGCTCTTCGCGATTATGCTGTTTTCACTGAGTTTTGGGAACTTTGAATTTTTCTGTTGAAGCCATTATGAGCGTTTTGATTTGCTTATGTGCGTTCTAAGTTGTTCTTAGCCTTCTCTGGATCATTTTTGGATCATCTGTGAAAGGTAGAGTGATTCTTAATTTACTGAGATCATCGACCACATTATACATCATCTGAGGGGTATTTACCATTCTTCGTAGTTCACTTGATTTATTTTTCTCTTTCTCCTTGTCTTTTTCTGTGTTTTCTTTTTCTTTTTCTACATTTTCCTTTGTTTTGAATTTATTTAATTGTCCCCATTTTTGGAAAACATTGTCTTGTGAGATAGTATTTTCTTCATCTTCTTCAAATATGTACGTGGATGTTTCGCATCCATCCGTCTCTACATATTCAATAATTTATTCTTGAATATAGTCGGCCTCTTGTTCAATAGTCTGTTCATCATAAGCTTTGTCGAGTATTACTACATTAGGATTAGGTTCCCCTGGGATCCTCTATCTCTGTTGATCATTCGTGTTCTCAATTATTGTCCCCTGTTATTGAGCAGGATTTCTTCTTTGCTCTGGAACTGACATCCTTGAATCAAGCATGAAGTTGTCATTTCTTCTTAATCTAATTATTTCATTATGCATCTTCTTAATAGTTATGTTCATTTAGGAAATCTAAATCTTTTTCTTTGTCTCTTGCATTGCAGCAACGCCAATTTTTACATTTGGTATGGTTCCTTTGAAGAAACTCTCTCCGACTCCTTGATTTTCAAGATGACATGTTTTTTTATCCTCATTCTTCCTTGAACTTGATGCCCCTTATCAGAAATGGCCAAATTATCTATATGTCTTTGTGCTTTTACCAGAATAACATCAGGGTCAACTCTTGGTTCAAACATAATTTATTCAATTTCTATGGCCTTACCCATTGCTTCATATAGGTTTTCAATTTGAGAGGCTCTAATAACAAACTTTACATTGGCAGGCATAACATTCTTATAACAATTGAGTATTATTGGAGCATTTGGCCTTTTTTCTTCTAGTATTTTGTTCAATGTCTTATTGAATCTCAAATTAAAATCTTGAATTCTTTCATTTTTCCTCAGACAGATTTGAGTAATATCTGTGAGAAGAGTGTGATAAGTAACTGGAGGAGAAAACATATTCCAAATCATTGTTTCAAGATCTTCAAATGACCCAATTGATATTGCAAACGATTATGTGTACAATTCATAAGCTTGATCATCCAAGGTTTGGAGAAATAAACTTACCATCACATCGTCATCTTTAATAAGATGGAAATCATAAACATACAAAATATAAACATCATTAATTAACATCATTTGAAATAAATGTAAATCACCTCGATATAAACATCATTAATTAACGACCCTTTCATAAATGAATTTAGTAGTTGAGTCCGTAGAAATAACATTTGATGTGACTCGAGAAATGTGAAAGAAGGGGACACGTCAAAGCGAGGAGTTGGAGTGGGAGTTTTCAAATGAAAATGCAAGCCTGCGACTCTGCGAGTCCGAAATGATTGAAACAACTAAGTGTTGAAATCTGTCGAACAACTTATGAGAGGTAGAAAAGTAATCAAGCGCAAGTCTGGGATAAGAAAAATAAACTAAGTTTTGAATCGAATGAAAAAGAAAAGGGAAATAAAAACAAGTCCGCAAATATGATGGAAATGTCTAAGTATGGCAGGCAAGATAAAATGAAGAGAGAGGTGAAGGAGGTGAGGGATACCTGGCCAAGAAATTTAATGGGAGGGGGGAAATCATGAAAGGAAAAAGAGGCCAAAGATGGGAAAACACACGGCATTCAACACCCTCACAGAGTTTGTAAAAATAATCTACATGTAACATTGTCCTCATTGAAATTGAAATCATGACATATACTTCTGAAATTAAACAAGTGTTTCTCTGCATCTTCTGAAATATTTCCAAAGAACGTAGAAAAAAATTTCATAGGAATATCAGGCATTTGAAAATCTATTTATCGTATATTTAAAGGAGTTCTATGAAATTTCCTCCTTCTTTGGACAATCCTTTGCTTTGCTGAGTTTTGTAAATCCATTGAAGGTCATGATGAAGAAGATAAAGGAGCATCATGACATGAATGAAATTTTTCAAAGGAATCATAATATACATCTTCTTGAGATTTTTTAGTCATTCCATTGGAGTTGCCACGGATTTTATTCTTCCGAATCTTTTGTGCTTCTTGGATCTTTTGGAGGTCATTACAACATCTTTCAATAATCTTTTTATAAACCCCGTGAATTTAGAACAAACAACAATTTTCTTGAATCTTCTTTTCAAAATTTTGAACCATGGAGACTCTAGTTCCTCAATCAAATTTGAAGCATGGCCTCAAATATCTTGAAAATAAATGGCTCCCCAATGGAGTCGCCAAAAATGTTGACGTTTGAATTTGTCAAGATCGAAACAGAAACCTCACGAGGATATGAATCCCCCTACAATTTTATAGAGGTGGTACTCCTCTTTGCTAAAAGATATATCTTGAATATCTTGGATTGGGATAATGCTTAAGAAGCAAACGCTAGATCTTTATTGCTTGAATTTATTGAATAAAATGGTTCTTCAATAACCTGATATGATCTTTGTTGCAGCAAGTAGTCTTTTAACAATAGAAAAGATTAAAGGAGGGATTCAACGTCAGAATATCTTTGTGCTCAGTATCAAATATACAATCTTCTTAATTACATACAAATGCATCCATATCTTCTTCACAAGAAATAAGAGAGAATAATTTGATCATATCAAAGAATTTTAAAAGAGTATTACTTGTTGAAATAATGTAACTGCAAAGTGTATTCTAATTATTATTGTTGTATTATTCATTAGATCAGTCCCCTATTGCAGATTGATCATGTCGGCTATTGTAAAAGACCAAATCCCCTTTTGTGGATTAGTCAAAACATAATTGTAATAGGCAGAATAAGAAGTCAGCCCCATAACATATTAAAGAGGCCCCATAATATATTAAAGGTGGTTATAACCACCCAGATTGAGAAGTCATCCCTACCAGTGAAAAGACACCTCCACACGTGCCAAAGTTGTATAAATAAGGAGGCTAGCGCCTCACTTGTTCATTGAGGAGGAATTTTTGGAGCTGCAGTTGGAAAAGAGAGAGAGAGAGAGAGAGAGAGAGAGA